>CAKNWT010316841.1:0-16208 GCA_932066315.1 Andricus coriarius
TGACGTTATGAAGGTAATTAGACCTCGGATTCATATTCAGCGACCCCAAAAACATATGTAAAAGGTTTTTGAAGTTCATTGCACGGCTTTTCCTGAATTTGACCTTGAAATGACCTTGAACCTGACGTTATGGAGATAATTAGACCTCGGATTCATATTCAGCGACCCCAAAAACTTATGTAAAAGGTTTTTGAAGTCCATTGCACGGCTTTTCCTGTATTTGACCTTGAAATTACCTTGAACCTGACGTGATGGAGGTAAATAGACCTCGGATTCATATTCAGCGCGTCAAAATACATAAGGATAAAGTGGTCTTGTCAAATAGTCATCACCTTTTTTTTTTTTGTAAACCAGTGTTATTATTGTGTAGAAAAACAAGATAAATAATCCTTGTATAAATGATTTTACTAACGAAAGTGTCAAATAACGAAAAGAAAATGACGATGTGCTATACCATTACTTCTTAATAACAAAACGATCAATATATATATATATATATATATATCCATTTTAAAAGATCTAATTCTTTTTTTTTTAACCTCCTCTTTTTCTAGTCCTGATAACTGGATAAGGGATCTACATTACTAGGATAATTACTAAAATGGGTCATAGTAGCATGCATTTAAGTGTGATTCGTCTCGAATTTCAGTGCTTGCTGTGCGGCATTGAGACTCAGAGGCACTAGCTCGGATTTTATATACCTAATTAACGAAGAGCAACGACATTTCGAAAATAACGTAAATGAAAGAAAATTAAAATATTAATGAACGGAAATTGAATATCACTTAATTTTATGAACGAAGAGTTACGACATTTTAGAATACGGTATGAGAATGAAAATTGCATATTAGGTGATTTTACAGATCATAACAGAATATCTGTTAACCGGAACGAAAAACATGACAAATCCCGAGCAAAACCGAGAGGCTGGCGACGGTTCACTAAAGGGGACTGGTGAGAAACCTGATGAAAAATCAACTGCTCCCGGTTCAGAGGAGACTCCCAAAAACGAGCAGAATTCAGGTATATTGATGAGATTAGACTATCTCCTGAATAACCTCATTGTGTAACGATTAGTAAACTGTTAAAATCAATAGTAACGAGAAAATAACGATGTTCAAGTTTGCATTATAAATAATTGTATATCATTAAGCTATTTCCCTTTCGGCAAGCCTCTAGGGGTAAGCGTGACACTACCCGATTCGGGTATATACGGACAGTCCCTACTGGATAATAGAATTCAAAATCGACAAAAGACGAGACTTGGACGAAGGTAAAAAATCTTACGATCTTTCACCAACAGCAAATCTAGCTGAAACTGTTGAGGAAAGATCAGAAACCACAAAACTATCTGAAACCGGTAAGACAAGCGGGCTAGAAGCGGGAAGTAAAAGTGAACAACAGACGAAAGAACTACCCGAATCGGAACGAATATTAGAACCGGGGGTTACAAACAGTCCAGAAACACAAGAAATAGAAAACGAAGTTGTTCCGATGATTGGAAAAACGACAGAGAAAATTTCAGAAAAATCAATAAACGAAAAAGAATACACTAAATTATCAACTTCAAATTTTGACACAACGATTTTAGATAGGAAGATAGTTAATATCGACGATTTGCCGACGTTTGCTTTGTTAGATTATGATTCACCTTTTTCAAACTCTTATAATGATTTTATCAAGTCAAATAAAGCGATGTTGTGGCATGTACGGATGGGTCACGCATCACTTGATTATCTCAAAAAGCTTCAAATTATTTGGACTGAAAACAAAGAATTACGAAATTTGAATTTCGATAGATCGATGCTAGATTGCGAAATTTGTGCCATGTCAAAATCACAACGATTGCCGTTTAGAACCGAACGGGAGCACGCCAAACGAGCCTTACAGATTATTCACTCTGATTTGATGGTAAAGATTTCCCCAATAACATACCCTTCAGGCTATCAATACATTGTAGTTTTTATTGATGACTATTCGCGAATGGCAATGGCCTATCCAATGAAAAATAAAGATATGACAGGTCATTGTCTAGAGCAATTGCTATTAAGTTCCAGAAATCTTTTAGGTAGTAATGAAAAGGTGTGTTACCTGCGATCGGATAAAGGCACAGAATTTACAGGTGGGTACACTGACGAAGTGTTAAAACGAGAAGGTATTGAACGGCAACCTATTTGTCCAGATACACCACAACATGATGGTACTGCGGAACGGTTCAATCGCACAATACAGACAAAAATCCGCGCTCTTATGCTAGACTCGAAACTGCCATCGAAAATGTGGGATCTCGCGGTCGGGTCAGCAATCTATGTTTATAATAGAACTCCCAGTAAATCCATTCATTACGAAACGCCTATAACTAAATTCGCGCCAAATTTTAAAGTCGATTTAAACCAGATAAAACTATTCGGATGTTTAGCGTATTGGAGAATAACGCGAAAACCAGATTCAAAATTCTCGAGGCGCGCGATAAGAGGCGTTCTTGTAGGCTACAGGCCTACGGGTTACCAGTTCTGGAGCCCTGAAACGAGAAAATTTTACGAAGAAAAGAATAGATGATGTAGAACTGCTAAGATCGGAGGGAGAGCTGTTAGGGTCGGAGGGAGAGACGAAAAGAGGGAGAGGAAGACCAAGAAAAAGACCTCTAGAAGGGGAAAAAGAGTTCACCGAGAACTCAAAACCAAAAACGGACTCCCACGAGAATCTTTATAATATGCGAAGCCGAAGATTACGCGACACAAGTTTTGCCTACGCAGCATTAACAACGACGGTAAACGAGACAATAGAATTTCCATCAATTGACGGAGAATCCGAGGCAACGGAAAACGATGTCGTGGACGAATGGTTGCATTTTTCCTTTGCTAACCTAAACGAAGATCCAGTAACGATAGAGGACGCAATGGCATCTAAAGATTACAAAGATTGGAACATAGCCATCAAAGATGAACTGAATTCGATGAACAGAAATCAAGTATGGGATTTGGTAGATCGACCACAAAACGACAGGCCCGGAAAACGACCGAACATAATCGATATCAAATGGGTATTCAAACGAAAAGTTGAGTCGAACGGGAAAGAAAAATTCAAGGCACGATTGTTAAAAAGGGGTTTTAAAGACAGAAACATTTACGATTTGAAGGAAACTTATGCTCCTGTTTCGAGACTAGTTTTGGTACGAACGGTTTTGGGAATTATTAACTATCTTGATCTCGATGTCTGTCAGCTTGATGTGAAAACTGCATTCCTGAATGGAAAAATTGACGAAGACATATTTATGGAAATCCCCAAAGGAGTAAAGGTAACAAACGAAATGCGAGAAAAGAAAGTGTGCAGGTTGAAGAGAGCACTGTATGGTCTTCGAATTAGCCCAAAAAGATGGAATAATATATTCACGGAAGTAGCTAATTCAGCAGGTTTGGTAAGTGACAATCACGACCCGTGTCTCTTCACCTGGTATTCCGATGATAAAATGGCATTACTAGTGCCGTACGTGGATGATATGCTCCTCGCAAGTAATGATCACGATAAACTGGTAGAAATTAAAAACAAGTTGAAACAAGCGTTCGAAATTTTAGACTTGGGTGAACCTTGAGTATTCTTGGGGTTAGAAATCTAACGCGACCATAAATCAAGGAGTATGATCATTAAAGAAGAAAAATATACAAATCGCGTTTTGACTAAATTTGGCTTTGATAACGTGCATCCGCGGTACACACCAATGATCACAAAACAGGTTCAGAATAAAGAGCGCAAACTGCGGGAAAAAGAGAATCAAAATCAGCCCCAAAGACATGAAAACGGAAAGAATGAAACGACGGTAAACGAAACGATAGATGCTCCGTACCGTGAGGCAGTAGGTAGTCTTCTGTACCTTGCAGGCGCAACAAGGCCCAATATCGCATATGCAGTAAACGTTTTGAGCAGGCATCAGATTAATCCGATAGAATATGAATGGCAAATGGTAAAACAAGTGTTTAGATATTTAAAGAGTACAACGACAATAGGACTAAATTACTACGGTCGACGAAACGATCTGGTTGCCTATTCTGACGCTAGCTTTGCAGACTGTAAAAACTCAATTTCTACATGTGGTTATGTTATCCGATTATTCGGTGACACTATTGCATGGAAGACTCAGAAGCAAAGTTATGTATTTTTATCTACTTGTCAGGCTGAATATGTAGCTATGAGTTATGCATGTCAAGAGATTGTGTCCATTAACAAATCCTTGAGTCGAATATTAAACGACAGTTTTCTCCCTGCCTTATTGATGTGTGATAATAAGGCAGCGGAAACGTGTGCAAAAACGATTGGGGGAAACAAATTAAGACACATGACAGAAATCAAAGAAGATTATGTCAAGAAATGTGTAAAAGAAAACAGAGTAGAAATAAAATGGGTATCAACGAAAGAACAGTGTGCAGATATAATGACAAAAGCTTTGTGCTATGAAACGCATACACTAATGCGGGATAAAATTCTAAATTATGAACGACTGTAAATAAATAACATGAACGACTGTAAATTAATAAAATGCATTGTATAATTATTTAAATGCTCATTGATTGTTCACAGGCAACTAGATAAGGAATGCATTGAAGGACAACAAGGAAACCTAACGACTTGAGTGACACTAATATATGAATTTTACAAAATAAATATGAATACTGACATTTCACAATATTATGATTTTAAAGTGTGCTTTACGATATAATATAACTATAGTCTACGAAATAAGGTCTTTGTAATGTCTGATTAAACAAACGAACAATATTTAAGAGGAGAGGTTGACCTCGGGAGGGAGTGTTGGAATATTGAAGAGGGCAGCACCGCTCGGTGCAACCTCCCTCTGTACGTCTAGCCTGTAATTGAGCCAGTGCGCTCTAGGCTGCTATCTATCGATCGACTCTTCGATCTCACTCTCTTGCAGTATGTCACTCAAGCAGAACGACGCGTTCATATATTCGAAATAAATAACATAATAACAGACTGTGCTTTTATTTATAAACCTGAAATCTCGACATATATACATAGATATATGTCACGGGACGTGACACTTGGGTTATAATATGGGTAGGTATTTGGGTAGCTGATAATAATTTTCAAGCCAATTTTTTTAGTGTACAGTTTTTTTTAAAAAGGTAACAAGAAAATAGATTTAAAAAAAGGTTAGTCTCATTCATCATTTTTTTAAAATGTGCAAAAAACATGTTTTTTTTTGCATTGAGTTAAATGCAAATTTTTTAAAAAAGATTCAATATGATTAGTCTGCAATATTTTTTTCAGCTGAAAAGCACAATTATAACATATTTCTTTCATTCAAGAAGCAGAAATGTCAGTTTCGACGTATTTAACTTTTTCCAAAATTTAGAAATAACATTTTGCAAAAATTCGTTTTTGTTAATTTCCAATTTTATATTATTAACTAGTAAAAAATGTAGATATTAAAAATTTGCTTAAAAAATAGTATAATCTATCCAAATAACTACCCAAATTATAACCCAAGTATAAAGAATACCCAAATAACTTTGAATTCACCAATTTCGACCATGCTACCGGAAGAAATACATTATTTTCTGAAAATTTTGAAAAGTGTAAAGTAAATAATTTCCAACTTTGGTGGCATTTGTCCTCTTTTTAATTAAATTGTTAGGGTTTGTCGGCAAATCGAGACTTCGTCTGTTGTCTCCTCTGTTTGAAAAATTACCCAAAATATTTTCAAAACATCAATTCCCATCATGCCACCGGAAGCAATTCATTATTTTCTGAAAATCATAACAATTGTAAATAATTTTCAACCTCGCTGGCATCTGGCCTAATTTTGAAAATAGGCAACAATTTCCAGTCGAAATAAGACCTTCTTTCTTGTCTTATCTCATCGAAAAACTACCGGAAAAACTTTTAAAACATAAATTTCAATCATGCAACTGAAAGTTTTGCATTATTTTTAGAAAGCGAGGAGAAGTTTCAATGATACCCAACTTTGCCGTCTTTTGGCGTCTTTTAAAATATGGATAAGAGTTTGTCATCAAACAAGACCTTTTCAGTGATTCGACGAGTATTCTAAAGGAAAAGATATTTTCTAAGATTTAATATCTCGTCGCACAGTTGCCGTGTGAAGTTGCACCATTGATATTAACAACCTCGTGCAAATTTAAGATTCCTCTTTTACGCACACACCCTCATCAGTGACACAAGGATTGTCGTCCATCTAACGCATGCTTTTTGAATTTTATGAAATATACAAAATTCTATTGATTTTTTTTTATTATTGTTATTGATCGCATTGTAGCAGGATGCGTAGTTTTTGTTTTATTCGTAAAAATAGCATTAAAACAGTGAGTCCAAAACGTCGAGATTTGATGAAATCCGCAAAGGATGATTTTCATTTAAAACCAATACCAATGGATACTAGTCGCCATCAATGAAATGAATGCTTACAGTGGGCCCAGAGACAGTGTGGCAACCTACTTACAACTCGCTGATTGGCTCAGTTTTCTTATACATTTACTATAGCTAAATAGTATATATATATATATATATATATATATACTATACTATACTATACTATAGATAATCTCAACTCAAAATGGCGGCATCCCGCCTAAGAATGGTGGCATCCGGCTAGGTTGCCACACTGTCTCTGGACCCACTGTACGAATGCTCAAACGTCAGCGCCATCACCGTCGGAACTCTGAAGCAGATCTCTCGATTGCGCGAGTTACTCTTGGAGGAACTCTTGACAAAGCTTGCTGATTACAAAAATATCGTAAACAAAAATGAAGGTGATTATGTTCATCAGAACTTCAGCTCTGCTTTTTGCACTGAATATAGTTACAAAATTATTACTCATGAAATAAAAAAACGTTTAGTTTTCAAAAATATCTCCATGTCAATGAAACTAATTGGCGTAGTTAATAATTTCATATTTGATCCGCATAGCTGAATTTGCTGTCAAAATTACCTGCTTTCCATTTTTTCAATTGCTTCAATATATATATAATTAAAAAATAAGGTTAAACAACCACCGTAGGGTCTCACTGGGAGCAACTGCCATCTAAAAATGACACCGGCTCCCAGTAGGACCGCGGTAAATCCCATTCATTGCCACGTCTCACAACCGTGAGATGGGTGGTTACAGGACACGATGAAATCAAAACGACAGGCCGGCAAAACGCTCGTGTGTTTTGAGGACACGAAGCGACCCAATGATGACAGCTTTCTGCATCCATTTCGCAAGTGCCAGGGCATATTTTTGGCACGCGGGTATGGCTTTAACGTTACGAACCAGTGATAGCTTCGCCCCTCCAAGAGCACCTATCACAAGGACAACTACTTGTACCGAATATTTTGGGTACAGCTTTTGCAGCTCCCTTTTAAGGTCTTGATACCTCCCCTCCTTTTCTTTCTCCTTGGCAGTGATGTTGTATTCAGACGGTGCCGAGAATTCGATCACGAATATAGTTCGTTTCTCGAAGTCTTGGAGAACAATGTCAGGCCTCGAGTGTGCAACGGAGACTGCTGTCCGCAAATCGTAGTTCCAGAAAATTTGGCACTTCTCGTTTTGAACAATTGACTCTATCTCCCTCGGAGCGTTCGGCAGGGCAGGGTCGCGGTTAACACCGTAAGAGCGACAAAGATGGTAATAAAGGACTCTTAGGGCAGCATTATGTCTGTAGATGTACGTCGGTCCTGCGTGGGTGGGACATCCCGATAGTATGTGTTCCAGGTACTCAGCGTGTGCATGACACGCTCTGCACCTATCGCTGGGAACTTCTTGACACAAAACGCGGTCACGGTATGCTAAGGTGGAAATGACACCATCCTGGCATGCGAAAATGAAACCCTCTGTACCTGAATTAAGGCCTGATGATCTGAGGACAGCAAAAGTTTGCTCCTTCGACAAGCACTGTTTTTCTACATTTCTGTGAAAATTTCCGTGCATTTTTTTGTCGAGCAGCTGTTGATGGAATTTTTGAACTTCTGCTTTCTTCACTTCGGCTTTCAGAAGTGAAGCATATAGATGCAGTAATGCACTTTCTTCACTTCTGATGTTAAAATGCAGGCCAAGGGTCTCGGCCGCTTGCTCCGCGGCTTTGTAAAGGAACGCTCCTTCACCAATCATCTCGTGGTTCCTGACCATTTTTAGGAGAAGATCTCTGCCATTGGCTACGATATAAGCTGTACTTAGAACGATACGGTTATGAAGACACTGGAGATTCAGAAGTCCGCGTCCGCCTTGACGGCGTGAAATGTATAATCGCGGAACTGACGAATTTATATGCAAGCTTTTATGCATATGAATGATCTTACTTGTGGTGACATCAAGGGCCTTAAGTTCGTTCTTCGTCCATCGAACTACCCCAAACGAGTAGAGTAGAACCGGGATGGCAAGAATGTTAGTCGCAGATATCTTGTTCAACGCTGGCAGATTGGAAGACCAAATCTGTCGAAGAAGATGCTTATATCTGCTTCGGAGAGACTCCTTTACTGATGTTACGTCCTGAATGCGGCTTGGGGGCACGCCCGGGTATGTATAGGTCTCTCCAGTGTTAAGATGTCTGATAACACCTATATCCACAAGCTCAGGGTCCTCGGGAACGCCAACAATCTTTCTGTTCTTCAGATGAATTTCAGCACATTTATCCAATCCAAAGTCCATCCCAATCTCTCCTGTGTACTTCGCGACGATATTTATGGCAGTTTGAAGTTTGCGTTTACCAGAGGCATAGAGCTTCAGGTCATCCATATAAAATACATGAGTGACCTTATGCTCGCGCTGGTTAGCGCCGCCACAGAGGCATCCAGAAGAATTTCGTAGTGCGAGAGATAGAGGCAGCAGTGTAATGAACAAAAGTAAAGGGCTCATGGTATCGCCCTGAAGACGCCCCTCTGGAAGGTGACGTTGTTTGTTGTCACACGATAATTTCCAGATGAGATAGTAAATCTCGTTTTCGAAAGAGGCATTGATCTCTCTATGCATCTCACTATGTGCGGATGCACCTTCAAGCTTTCCAACAGACAGATGATAAGTCTATGAGAGGTTGAATCGAAAGCTTTCCGGTAGTCAATCCAGGCCATTGACAGGACGCGTTGATGGGCTGCAGCGTCTTTGCCGACACACCTGTCAATTAGCAGGTTCTCTTGACATCCTGTCACACCTTTTTTGGAGCCACTTTGTTCGTACATCTCACGCCACACAGGCTCATCTCGTCGATCAATCCTGTTGTTTAGGACAGTTGCAAAGATCTTATACAGTGTGTTCAAACTAGTTATTGGCCTGTAATTCTCTGGGTTGGACAAGTTGCCTTTTTTGGTAGGAGTATAGTGCGTCCTAACACCAGCCACTGCGAAATGTGCGTCTCTGACTTTAAAAATGAGGTGAATATGCGGGCCAAATGTTGGTGTGTAGAAGTAAACTTCTTCCACCAGAAGTTTTTGATACAATCTGGTTCAGCACCGGAAAAGTTCTTCGTTCCTCTAAGTGCTTTTTTCACCTCTTCGGCAGTGATTGATGGACATTCATCCTCAGATTTTATGAGGTTGTCGCAAAATTCCTTGAAGCGGATGATATCGTCAGTATTTTCTTTCAACTCTAGTGTTTTCGGGATCTTGTATACCTCTTTCCAAAAAGTTTCTACCTCGTTGGGCTTGGATGGATTTTTGACAGAAACAGGGTGATCATTGAACAGACGAGATGGGTCAGCGAGAAACTGTTAATTCTCCCTGATCCATCTCTCTCTCTTCTGTATTCTCCTCCTTGCGTCAGATAACAGCCGTATTTTGTCAACAATATGCTGCTTGATTGTCAGCAGCTTTGACTTGTTTAGTGCGTAATTCAAGATCCTTAGTTCTTGGGCGAACTTGCGAAACCTTTCCGTGAACGGTCTACCAGATGTTATGTAGTCAATCACACATTGAACACGGGACGCATTCTGTCTTGCCCAACCAATCTTCTTGTTCAGTTGATGTAAGCGTCTTTTGGTCTTTTGATCTATCGTAGGTTTGAGCCTTCGATTTGAATCAGCCAAAGCTCTCGCAGCAGCATAAACTGAGCAATTGATGGTCCAGAAGTCGGATTCTTGCGAGATTTCTCCACGAAAAGAGGCATCCATTTCAGCCAGATCTTGGGGCTTAAGAGGAACTTGCATGTTAATGCTCCTTCTTGTCCTGAAATCGTGATCATCTCTCAGAAGGTGCATGTTTTTCGCGGTTGGTCTTAATGTCGTTTCCTCATCTTCGGCTGCAGCTTGATCAAGCAGCGGTTGGGGAAGCGCTCCGCGTACATATCCATTTTTGCAGAGGTAGGCACGTTGATTTCGCAATGATTGAATCAAAACGTGCTGATGCTCTGGGTGTTTTTGGCACCACAGAGTATGCATACGCGCCATAAAGCCTCGGTGAACAGGGATAATGCTGGCATCGTAGCAGTCTAACAAGTCATCCTGGAGTTGATTCGTCCACTCAATGTGGGCGTTTCGCCGTTTCGTCATCGTGTTTCCATCTAAATTATGTTCAGCCCGCGAACTCTAGGATTATCGGCATTGTTCGTCGACCCATTGTCGGGTGCTCTGGGCGTTCGATCGTTTTGAACCGCATTTACAACTTTTAGGTGTTTTGGTGGCGTCATTGTTGTTCCCACGAGCAGCTAGGGAAAGGGTTCGTCCATCCTTTTAGAGCCTTGCATGCAAGGATAAGGCTGCATACTCTGAGAGGTCGCCCGGTATCCCAGATTCACCGTTTAAGACACCTCACCCAGTTGCCATTCAGCTATATATATATATATAATTAAAAAATAAGGTCAAACAACCGCCGCAGGGTCTCACTGGGAGCAGCTGTCATCTAAGAAAATGACACCGGCTCCCAGTAGGACCGCGATAAATCCCATTCATGGCCACGTCTCACAACCGTGAGATGGGTGGTCACAGGACCCGATGAAAGAGCCTATCGCAAGTACAACTACTTGTACCGAATATTTTGGGTACAGCTTTTGCAGCTCCCTTTTATGGTCTTGATACCTCTCCTCTTTTTCTTTCTCCTTGGAAGTGATGTTGTATTCAGACGGTGCCGAGAATTCGATCACGAATATAGTTCGTTTCTCGAAGTCTTGGAGAACAATGGCAGGCCTCGAGTGTGCAACGGAGACTGCTGTCCGAAAATCGTAGTTCCAGAAAATTTGGCACTTCTCGTTTTTTCTCTGCATTTTCCTTCATTAGACACAAAAATTACCTTATCCTACTTATTATATCATTCAAAATAAATGGATTTTTTGCGGAAAGGTTTGCTGATGCCTATCGATTTCCGCAATTGATCATATATGTGAAAAAAGACTGGGTTTCGCAAAGAGAGTTAATTTTTTTCTAAACCGAGAGAAATCATGAATATTTACCGGGAGAACCGTGAAAAAGCTGGGAGACAAAAATTTGAAAAAGAGTGGCCATCCTAAATATGCCTATTGCCTAATTTGATATTGTATAGGGCAGCCTGCGTTATTTTTACCCCACCACTCACATACCAGATTGCAGTCAAGTGCAAGTTACGGCGACCTGATCAAACTTAAGGGCATTACTCATAAACTAATAAGTCGAATGAATTTCCCATACCAGACAGACATGAAGGCAAGAACGACGAAAGTGTGCCTGGTATAGAAAATCCATTCGACTTATTAGTTTATGAGTAAGTTCGTTAAAAAGAATAGGTCACGTGACAGTTTGGTACATGCCCTTAAGGTGGAATGCCAATCATGAGAACCTCGGTAAAAGTACACAGAAAAATTTCCAGAAATAGCGGCACATAAATCAAAACCCCGGACCTTTAGCATGTAGTCCGAGCGCCTCATCGTCTGAGCTACTGAGATTTAAAGAATATTTTATTAAAAAAAAAATATATATAAGAAAACTTATTTTTCTGTCAGACTTGAAGTGGTTACAGAGCAATATGTCGAAGGCATTTTTTTTAGTTGTTGGATTATCTTTTAAATGTAATGTAATAATGTATAATATAATGCAATGTAATGCTCAAGTATTTATTATACTCTCTCCCTTTTACGGGTTTGAGAGTCTTCAAAAAACCGTTACAACTTTACATCATCTCCATGAAATTTAGGCTAACTTAACCTATGTCAGTTCACTTAAACTTAATTACGTTAAGAGGAAAACGGAAGCCCTATCCCTACACTACTTCTGTCTCATCCAATCAATGCTTACAATAAGCGGAAGCGAGTGCCAAAGCCCTACACTAATTCTCTCTCCTCCATTCACTCATTCTGTAATATAATCCGTGCTGAAACCAAAAACATGTAAACTCATCACATTAATTCTTGCAGCATAAATCAAAACTCATAAATCAACAATCCTAAATTCTGAACTCAACTCAACTTGTTGTCTCTACTTCATTTGACTTTCTTCCTTTACTTTACTCTAACAGTAATAAAAGACTCTCGCTTTCTTACTCACTCTTCTTCTTATATAATTTTTACTAAATTAAATCGAAAATCACGTAGGCTCATCATATTAAGTCATAAATCAGATATCAAGGTCTTACATACGTTCCTTCTTTAACCATCACTTTTCGTAAACCAACATTAACCAATTCTCCCTCTTCCTGATCTGTCACTCGGCTCATTGTCGCTAACCTGCTTATCTATCAACCTTACAAATACACACACTGCATACCACTTTCTTTCTACCTATACTTCCTCATCATCCTCACAATACTTATCTGTTTCTTCCATCTCTCCTTTTCCTACTTGTGGTTCTCTTCTTTCTTTTCTAGCCGAGTCACCTCCATTTCTTCCTCCATCTAATTACAACTCCATATGTCTCGCCGACTTTTGCTCTCATGTACATATTTTAATTTCTTTTGTACTCCTATACTTTTCATTCTTTCTTCTCTTTTCTGAGTCAATCTTCTATCAATCCCTGTCTCTCAGTCCAATCCTCATCTATCCGAATCCCTGAGTTCTTCAGATTCTCCCTTGCTTCCAATATTTCTGCCTTGTTCTCCACTGTTCTTGATTTCAATATCAGTCCTCCATCAATTTTCCACGCTTGCTTCACTTTTGCCCCCACAAATTAGGGGCCCCCGCAATTGTAACCAGTCGGTGAATCAAAATCGCTGCGACATGCACACACTTCTGCATCAGCTCCTACTTCGATGACTTTTTTTTTAGAAGCCAGCAAGGAATTACAAAAGGCCTCCACATTTTAACCGCCCCTACGGCCCCCACAACCCTAAATGCGGCCCTGACTGTTGTCAAACTACCGCCTCATCCTAGTTAACGCTCTCGCCACGCGCGTCATCTGCGCTTCTACTCCTTGCCACTTTTGGTTTGTCCCCTAACCTCAAACTCACATATGTCGGTCTTCACTTTTGCGTTTTACATCTCCCCCACTGTATCCTCTTCCACAATTTCAGTTTCACCCTTTTATAACCTCATCCACTCTTTTTTTTTTACCTTTTGACATACATCCTTCCCTCACTACCTTTTTTATCACACCGGAATGCCTCACCGAGCTCACACACGTCTAGTTTCCTCCATTCCCGAACCAGAAGTCTAATGCAATGTAGTGTAAAGTAATATATCTAGTAATAATGTAATAATGTAAATGGTTGTAATATAAATGGAATAATTGAACTGCTCTTATCATTATTATGTTGAAGGATAATTGTCTTCAGTTGATACGTTGTAAAAACCAGAGATCTCTTTTTCTAATGTCCTGGAGAAAGGTTAGGATTTGTCCCATGAGAAGTTTTCTGTTTTAGTGTAAGCTTTTGCTCATACAATTTAAATAGATATTCAGATGCCCACCCAATTGCTTCGACATCAAACCTTGAGTTGAAAAGATTATTTACATTGTTGGCTTGCTTCTCAGGAATAATTCCAGGTGCAGCAATATGAAGCACGGCAACATTGGGTTCGCAATTACTTAGTTTTTCACATTGTGGGTGCGCAATAAAATCTATTTGCCTCTGAATAGCCTCGTTGCCTTCGCGTTATAGCAAAATAACGGCCTACTGCAAATGCAATCCCAAGTAATACAATTCGTCTTTCGTGATTTGGTCCAAGAACTTGGACTATGTCGTTGGGTTCAACGTGTTTTATTGGCCCTTCATGTTGACAACTTGGCTTACGAGAAGGTTCTGGCGGAGGTCCTTGTTGGTCAGGGTGGACTACACTTCCACGCTTTTGACGAATGTGATACGATGCTGTCTCTGCAAGAATTATTATGCAACTTAATTTTTGAACTGGATTATAAGTATTATTACATTATCATAAAAGAAAATTGTTTATTTTATTAGTTATTACCAATAGAAATTGGTAATTTCTAATAAAATTGTCTAGGTGTATAACATTCGAAACTCGTTTACAGCTATTCTATGTAAGAGGGACCGTCCAAAAACTACGTCACCCTATTTTAAACACCTTTTGCACTCCTCCCCTTCTTCTTCCTCCAGTGTGACGTCACAAATACCCACAGATAACCCCACCCCTCTTTTAAGTAAAAAATTCTTCTTTGATTTCATTTTTGATAAACGCTTAAAATAAAACACAAAACATGCGAAAATAATATTTTAACAGACTTCGAAGCCTAAAATGCTCTAAAAACAGAGAAAACAGGGTGATTTTTTACGAAAATAAGAGAATAATAGGAAAATACATTTTTTAAATACAATTAATGTACCATATAAGTACCATATTGAATTGAATATGAAACGAGTGAGATTTCAAGTCGAAATATATTTCATTTTTAATAAAACAGTTCAATTTTCAAAGAAAAAAGATTAATTTTCTATGAAAAAGATGAATTCACACCAATTAGTTGAGCTTTCGAGCAAAAGGGACGAATTAAAAAAAAAATAGTTGGATTTTAAACCAAATAATTGAATTCTTATGCATATGGACAAATTTTCTATGCAAGAAGAAGAATTTTCAACAAAACAGTCAAATTTTCATCAAATTAATTAAATTTCCATAAAAATAATTGAATTCTGAACCTATTTTCAACTAAACAGATAAATTTTCATTCAAAATTATGAATCTGCTACAAAAAACTGAATTTTTAACAAAGAAGTTTAATGTTTAATCAAGTCCTTGAATTTTTAATAAAACAGATAAATTTTCATGGAAAAATATAACAGTTGACACTTCAGCCAAAAAATATAATAATTTTTAATGAAAAACTGTCGAAAGAACCCAAAACGATGAATTCTTGACAAAAAAAATGAATTTTTAACTAGGAAAGATTTTTTAGTCCACATAGAAAAAAATGGTCAACTAAATTGTTGAACATTCAATCCAAACAGGCGAATTTTCTAGAAAATGGCTGAATTTTTAAACCAATAATGTGAATTATTAACAAAAAAATTAATTTTCAACCAAATAGTTAGAATTTTTACGATTAAAATAGCATTATTAACCCAGAAATACGAATTTTCAAGAAAAAGTTGAATTTTTGCATTAAATAGTTGATTTTTAAACTCGAAACGATTAACTTCTAACCAAAATTGAAAAGTTAGATTTGAAATTGAAAATATAATTTCCCACAAAAAAACAACTAATTTTGAAAAAACATTTATATTTTCAAGCAAGAAGGTGGATCTTCAACTAATTTAATGAATGTCTAAGAAAGTAGTTTAATGTTCAACTCGGAAGTTGAATTCTCAATTAAGAAGATTAATTTTTAACAAAAAAAATTATCGTACGACCAAATACATAAATTTTCAATCACATTTTTTAATTTTCAAATAGAAATGGATCCTCTGCTAATTCTATACGTTTTTAATAAAGTAATTCAACTTTTAACCCAGTAGTTGAATTTTCAATCCAGAACATTTTTTTTAGAAACCAAAAGTGTTGGAAACCAAATACATAAATTATCAACCAAATTCTTCAATTTTTAAATAAAAATTATCAATTTTCAAACAAAATTGGAAAAGTTGAATTTTCAGTTTAAAAAATGAATTAAAAAAAAATCTGACAAAATAATTAAATATTCAACCAAAGATATGGATCCTCCACTAATTATATACGTTTTCAAAAAAGTATTAGTTTATTCGAATTTTCAACGAGTAATGGAACAGTTACATTTGCAGTGAAGAATATTTATTTTGAACCAAAGAAGAATGAATCGTCAACAATATGGTTCAATCTTCAATTAATGAAATAAATATTCAACAAAGTGGTTCAACTTTCAACCAAATAGTTG
>CAKNWT010316866.1:0-10923 GCA_932066315.1 Andricus coriarius
CCGAGAGTATCCAGTGACTTATTCAAAATTAACTTTGACTTTGAAAGGTGATAACGCCGTCCAGAATAAAGATAAAAAATATTTATTAAATAGTTGGAAAGCTTATTAAATTCTGCGTTATGCGAGCCCCAGCTGAAGTAGTTTGGCCTTGTGGGTATTAAATTATCACCTGAGAAAGACGAAAATAAAATTCCGATTTTTGAGGAATTTTGTACATTCAGTTCAACTCTTAAGATTTTTTGTCTTTCTCGCGTTATAATTCAATGCCCAAAAGACCAAATTATTTCAACTGAGGTTTATTTAACGCAAAATTTAATAAACTTGCCAACGGTTTAAAAAATATATTTTATCATTATTCCGGACAACGTTATCACTTTTCAAAGTCAATTCTAATTTTTAATACGTCAACCGGTTGGTACCAAAAAATAAACAATTTTATAAATAATTATATACATATAATTAAAAATATATATATGATATAAAAAAATATAATAATTTTTATAAATAATTATAAATAGTACTATACTTACGCATAGATGCAACTCCAACGATAAGTAAAACAATAAAAATGGGAGACATATTGTGATGACCTCGGTACTAGCTCTTTAAAGTTTTGAAAAGAACTGAAAATAAAATTTTTAATTAGTTCGGTATTTCCTTGAAAGGCAAGAAAAAAATGTAGAAAGAAAAATTAAATTTTATTCCCACATGTAAATGTTGGCTTAGTATCATTAGTTGAATGTGAGTGTGGAATAATTATTGTAACTGGTTTACATTCAGTTGATGTTTCTAAATTGTTGTTTTGTGACCTCAAAAATGTAAATAATTTTAAAATCCATTATTGAACCAATTTTTAAATATAAGGCTTTACAAAATCAAGCAATTTTAGTTTCGAATGGAATGAAAATAATTTAACTTCTGTCACTTCTGATTCAAAGCGTTCAAAATTGAGCAATTTCATTTTGAATTTTAGAATCGCACAATTCAACAATTTCAGAATAATATTTCGAAAATAGGACAATTGCTAAACGTTAAAAATTCAGAGCGAAACATTCCTGGAATATTCCGAATTCCTTAAATTCCTTGAATTTCCTAAACACTCTAAAATTCCTAGAATTCTCTTAATTTCCTGAAGTCCTTCAATTTTCTGCATTTCTGAAATTTTCTGAATTCTCGGAATTCCTTACATATTCCAAATTCCCAGAATTCCTGGAATATTCTGAATTCCTAGAATTCCTTGATAATTCTAAATTCCTTACATTTTCTGAATTTCTAAATACTCTGAAATCTTTGATTTCTCTAAATTTCCAGAAATTCTCGAATATTCTGAATTTCCTAAATACCCTGATTTCTCTGAATTCCTTGAATATGTTGAATTCCTTAAATTCTTTGAATTTCCTAAGCACTCTACAATTCCTAGAATTCTCTCAATTCCCTGAAATCCTTCAATTTTCAAAATTCCTGAAATTCTCTGAATTCTCTGAATTCCTTAAATATTCTAAATTCCCAGAATTCCTTCCTTATTCTAAATTTCTTACATTTTGTGAATTTCTTAATACTCTGAAATCTCTGATTTCTCTAAATTCCCAGAAATTCTCGAATATTCTGAATTTCCTAAATACCCTGAATTCTCTGAATTCCTTGAATATGTTTAATTCCTGAAATTCTTTGAATCCCCTAAATTCTTGGAATATTTTGAATCCTTAAAATTCCCTAAATTTTTTGAAATCCCTGAAATCCTTTTCATTCCCTGAATTCTTGGAATATTTTGAAATCCTAAAATTCCTTGAATTCTCTAGATGTTCTGAAATTCCTGAAATTCTTTGAATTCCCAGAAATCCATCAATCTAATAAATTCCGTAAACGCTCTGAAATTGTTGAAATTTTCAAAACTTCCTTAAATCCTTGAATACTCTCAATTCATTAAATATTTGGAATTTCCAGAATTCTTGGAAAATTTGGAATTTCTGAAATTGCTTGAATTTCCGAAATTCTTTGAAATCCCTGAAATTCTATGAATTCCATGAATTCGTTGAATATTATAAATTTCTTGAATTCATGGAATATTATGAATTCCTGAAATTTCTTTAATTCCTTAAACGCTCTGAAATCCAGTAGATTCTCCGAATTCCTTGATTTCCTTAAATTCTTTGAATTCCCTGATCTTCTTAAATTCTCTGAATTCCCTGAAATGCTTAAAATCTTTAATTCCTAGAAATCTCGCAATTACCTGACTTCCCGGAATAATATGAATTCCCTAAACGCTCTGGAATTCCTGATATTATCTAAATTTCGTGAAATCCTTGAAAATCCTAAATTTCTTGAATAGTTGGAATTCCCAGAATTCTTCAGATATTAAGAATTCCCAGAATTACTTGAATATTCGGAATTCTCAGAATTCCTTGAATATTTTTAATTCCTGAAATTCTCTGAATTCCTGAAAATCCTTTAATATTCTAAATTTCATAAATGCTTTGAAAGCCCTAGAATTCTCTCGGTTCCCTTAATTCTTTTAATATTTTGAATTCTTTGAATTCTCGGAATTCTCGGCTATCCTTGAATATTCTGAATTTCTTGAATATTCCTCATTCCTGAAATTTCTTGAAATTTCTAAAATACCTTGAATTCCTTCAATTCTTCTGCATTCCTTACATATTCTGAATTCTCCAAATTTCTTGAATTCCTTAAATGCTATGAAATTCTCTGAATTCCCTGAAATCCTTGAATATCCTAAATTCCTTGAATATTAGGAATTTCCAGAATTCGTTATATATTTAGAATTACCAAAATAACTTGAATATTCGGAATTCTCAGAATTCCTTGAATATTCTGAATTCCTTAAATTCTCTGAAATTCCTGAAATTCTCTGAATTCCTTAAAATCCTTTAATATTCTAAATTTCATAAATGCTCTGAAAGCCCTAGAATTCTCTTGATTCCCTGAATTCTTTTAATATTTTGAATTCTTTGAATTCTCGGCTATCCTTGAATATTCTGAATTTCTTGAATATTCCTGATTTCAGAAATTTCTTTGAATCTCTAAATTCCTTGAATTCTTTCAATTCTTCTGCAGTCCTTAAATATTCTGAATCCTCCAAATTTCTTGAATTCCTTAAAAGCTATGAAATTCTCTGATATCCTAAATTTCTTGAATATTAGGAATCCCCAGAATTCTTTCAATATTTAGAATTCCCAGAATTAATTGATTCTTCGGAATTCTCAGAATTCCTTGAATATTCGGAATTCCTTAAATTCTCTGAAATTCTCTGAATTCCTTAAAATCCTTTAATATTCTAAATTTCATAAATGCTCTGAAAGCCCTAGAATCCTCTCGATTCCCTGAATTCTTTTAATATTTTGAATTCTTTGAATTCTCTGAATTCTCGGCTACCCTTGAATATTCTGAATTTTATTAATATTCCTACTCCCTGAAATCTCTAAAATCCCTTAAATTCCTTCAATTCTTCTGCATTCCTTAAATATTCTGAATTCTCCAAATTTCTTGAATTCCTTAAGTGCTATGAAATTCTCTGAATTCCCTGAAATCCTTGAAAATCCTAAATTTCTTAAATATTAGGAATTCCCAGAATTCGTTATATATTTAGAATTCCCAGAATTACTTGACTATTCGGAATTCTCAGAATTCCTGGAATATTCTGAATTCCTTAAATTCTCTGAATTCTGAAATTCTCTGAAATTCCTGAAATTCTCTGGAATCCGTGAATTTTCTAAATCTCCTAAATTCCCTAAATGCTCTAGAAGCTCCGCGATTCTCTCAATTCCCTGAAATCCGTGAATATTCTGAATTTCTTGATATTCGGAATTCTCTAAATTCTCGGCAATTCTTTAATATTCTGAATTCCCTGAATTAATATCATTTCTTGAATTCCATATATCCTTCTGAATTTCTCTGAATTCTTCGCCTTATTTTGAAGTCTGTGGAATTCAGGGAGATCCCAGAATTCAGGAAATTCCACGAATTTAAGAAATTCAGATTATTCAGAGAATTGAGATGAATTCAGATATATCTGGGAATTCAAAGGAATTCGGAAGAATTCAAGGAAGTTGAAAGAATTCCAAAGGATTTGAAAGAGTTTAAAAGTATTCCAAGCAATTCAAAAGAATGAAAAAATAAGAAATAATAATAACAAAAATTAAAAATAATATATATATATATATGTATAATTTATTTGATATCATTATATATGTCCATTCAGACTATATAGAGTAGGTTCAATAATTGATCAGATAAATTAAAAATAAGTCTTAATTAATGCAAAAAGGAAACTACAACTTGAATAGTTTCGGATGGGTATTAAAAAATGAGAGACAAGTATTGAAATAACAATTGGATTTAAACAATTTACCTGTGAACAATTTTATTTGAAACAAATGCAAATTCAATACAATATTATATTTCTGTGATTAATTTATTTAACTTAATTTTATTTGTTTTTTAAAATTTTGTTTAATAATGAATTGTAAAATTACTTATATTTTTAATGTTATGAAATAAAAATCCAGAAACATGAAAGCGCACCTCGCGCGCTTGTATTTGCTTTTAGTAAATAAACAATGTTAAATGTTAAACAGTTAAAATTGATTGGTCACATTCTTCGGGCAAAACGCATTCGAGACTAGTACCAGATTTTTTTATGCGACCATCGATACACACACAGCCACGTTGACAAACCTGTTAAAATAAATGAATTAATTAAAATTTTGTATTAAATGATAAACAATAGTTGTGCTTTCTTTGGTCTTAAAATAAGTGTGAGAAACGTATGTTGAAAAATAAATAAATAATAAAAAAATAAATAAAATAATTAATAAAAAATAAGTAAAAAACTTAAAAACTTACTGCGGGGCAAATAAGGAGGCTAGAACTTTTATAATTATCGCATGTTTTTGGGCAATATGTTCCGCATGTTGCCCAGGCTGCATATGGTCCACAATCTCGGATTGGTTCAGGACGTATTGGAGAAACTAAGAAAAAATTATATTTAAATATTTTTATTTTTATTTAAATAATCGCATGATCTACACTACCACAGGCTAGTATCAAACCCCTAATCTGGTGACCTATCAAAAATTAGACTTGACTTTGAAAGGTGATAACGCCCTCCAGAATAAAGATACAATATATTTTTTAATTCGTTGGAAAGCTTATTAAATTCTGCGTTGAATGAGCCCTAGTTGAAGTAATTTTGTCCTTGGGGTATTAAATTATCAAGTGAGAAAGACGAAAATAAAATTCTGATTTTTAAGAAATTTTGTATTTCAATTTCAACTCTTAGTAAGAGCTGGAAAAATTAATTAATCAACTTGATATTTTACGAAAGTGATTCTCAGAATTTTACCTTTTATTTGAGTCATCAATCATTAAAAAATTGTCACGGTTTCATTAAATAATAATTTTTCTGTGCGAGCATGCTAAATTTAAAATACATAACGTAGCTTCTGCCAAGAGTTGAAGTGAAGGTATGAAATTCCTTAAAAATCGGAATTTTATTTTTGTCTTTCTGACGTGATAACTTAATACCCAAAAGGCCAAACCACTTCAACGCGGGCTTATTCAACGCAGAATTTAATAAGCTTTCCAATGGTTTAAAAAATATATTGTATCTTTATTCTGGACGGCGTTATCGCCTTTCAAAGTGAACGCTTATTTTGAATACGTAATCGGATGCTATCGAACCAGTAGCTTGCTTACCTTTTAAAAAATAGGCTTGATTTTAAAAGGTAATAGCGCCGTCCAGAATAAAAATAAATTTTTTTGTTTTAAACCGTTGGGAAGCTTATTAAATTTGGCGTTAAATGAGTCTCAGTTGAAACAATTTCCTCTTATGGTTATTAAATTATCATGTGAAAAAGACAACAAAAAATTCCCAAGAGTTGAAGTAAAGGTACAAAAATCCTTAAAAATCGTAATTTAATTTTTGTCTTCCTCACGTCATAATTTAATACCCACAGGGCCAAATTAGTTCAAGTCGGGCTCATTTAGCGCAGAATTTAATAAGCTTTCCAACGAATTAAAAAATATATTGTATCTTTATTCTATACGGCGTTATCACCTTTCAAAGACGAGACTATTTTTAAATACGTCACCTGCTACTATCCTGCTGATCTATTAAAAATGAGACTTGGCTTTAAAAGTTTGTGGCGCCGTCCGGAATAAAAATAAAATTTTCTTTTTAAAACCATTGAGAAGCTTTTTAAAGTATGCGTTAAATGAGCCTCAGTTGAAGTAGTTTTCTTATTTTGGATACTAAATTATCACATGAGAAAAAGAACAAAAAAATCCCAATAGTTTAAGTGAAGGTACAAAATTCCTTAAAAATCGGAATTTTTTTTTTTCTTTCTCACACGATAATTTAATACCCACAAAGCCAAATTACTTCAACTCGGGCTCATTTAACGCAGAATTTAATAATATTTCCAACGATTTAATAAATATATTGTATCTTTATTCTAGATGGCGTTATCATCTTTCAAAGACAAGGCTAATTTTGAATAAGTCACTTGATACTATCGGACCACTAGCCTGGTGATCCATTAAAAAATAGACTTGACTTTAAAAGGTGATAGCGCCGTCCACAATATAAATAAGATTTACTTTTTTATATTTTTGAGAAGCTTATTAAATTTTGCCTTGTATGAGCCTCAGTTGAAGCAATTTCCTGTTTTGGGTATTAAATTATCACGCGAGAAAGACAAAAAAAATCCTAAGAGTTTAAGTGAAGGTTCAAAATTCCTTAAAAATCGGAATTTTATTTTTGTCTTTCTCACGTAATAACTTAATACCCACAAAGCCAAACTACTTCATTTGGGGCTCGTTTAACGCAGAATTTACTAGGCTTTCCAACTATTTAATGAATATTTTTTATCTTCATTCTGGACGGCGTTATCACCTTTCAAAGTCAAAGTTAATTTTGAATAAGTCACTGGATACTCTCGGACCACTAGCCTGGTGAACTATTAAAAATGAGACTTGCCTTTGAAAGGTTATAGCGCCTTCTAGTATCCAAATAAAATTTTTATTTTCAACCGTTTGGAAGCTTATTAAATTTTGCGTTAAATAAACCTCAGTTGAAAAAATAAAGTCTTTTGGGTATTGAATTATCACGCGAGAAGGACAACAACAAAATCCCAAGAGTTGAAGTGAAGGTTCAAAATTCCTTAAAAATCGGAGTTTCATTTTTGTCTTTCTCACGTGATAACTTAATACACACAAGGCCAAATTACTTCAACTTGGGCTCATTTAACGCGGAATTTAATAATTCGTCCAACGAATTAAAAAATATATTGTATTTTTATTCTGGACGGCGTTATCACCTTTCAAAGTCAAGTTTAATTTTGAACACGTCACCGGATAGAATCGGAATAATAGCCTCGTTACATATTAAAAGATAGACTTGACTTTAAAAGGTCATAACGCCGTCCAGAATATAAATAAAATTAACTTTTTAAAATCTTTGAGAAGCTTATTAAATTTTGCGTTAAATGAGCCTCAGTTTACAACAAAAAATCCCAAGAATTTTAGTGAAGGTTCAAAATTTCTTAAAAACCGGAATTTTTTTTTTGTCTTTCTTAAGTCATAACTTAATACCCGCAAGGCCAAATTACTTCATCTGGGGCTCATTTAACGCAGAATTTAATGAGCTTTCCATCTATTTAGAAAATATATTCTATCTTTATTATAAACGGCGTTATCGCCTTTCAAAGACGAGGCTAATTTTAAGTACCATCATAATACACCGAATATACACATAATAATACAGCGAATACTATCCTCGTGATCTATTAAAAATGAGACTTGATTTTAAAAGCTCATAGCGCCTTCCAGTATATAAATAAAATTTTTATTTTTAACCATTTGAAAGCTTATTAAATTTTGCGTTAAACAAACCTCAGTTAAAATAATTTAGTCTTTTGGGTATTGAATTATCACGCGAGAAAGACAACAAAAATTTAAGAGTTGAAGTGAAGGTACAAAAATCCATAAAAATTGTACTTTTATTTTTGTATTCATCACGTGATAATTTAATAATCACAAGGCCAAATTACTTCCACTCGGGCTCGTTTAACGCAAAATTTAATCATCTTTCCAACGATTTAAAAAATATATTGTATCTTTATTCTGGACGGCGTTATCACATTTCAAAGACGAGACTAATTTTAAATACGTCACCGGATACTATCCTGGTGTTCTATTCAAAATGAGACTTGACCTTAAAAGGTTATAGCGCCTTCCAGTATACAGATAAAATTTTAATTTAAACCACTTGGAAGCTTATTAAATTTTGCGTTAAATAAACCTCAGTTGAAATAATTTGGTCTTTTGGACATTGAATTATCACGCGAGAGCGACTAAAAATCCTAAGAGTTGAAATGAAGGTACAAAATTCCTTAAAAATAGGAATTTTATTTTTTTCTTACTCACGTCATAACTTAATACCCACAAGGCCAAATTACTTCAACTTGGGCTCATTTAACGCAGAATTTAATAAGCTTTCCAACAAATTAAAAATATATTCTTTCTTTATTCTGGACGGCGTTATCACCCTTCAAAGTGAAGGCTAATTTTGAATGCGTCACCCGGTTATATAACAAAAATTCTTTTAATTGATAAATCAAACAGATCTTTATAATGAATGTATAAATAGTACTATACTTACGTGCAGATGCAACTCCAACGATGAGTAAAACAATAAAAATGGGAGACATTGTGATAACCTCGGTAGTAGCTCTTTAAGGTTTTGAAATGAACTGGAATATTGATTTCAAATGCAGAAGCTTTTTATAGAAAGAGCTGCTTGTGAATTTTTAATTTTTAATTAGTTAGGTATTCCCCTGATAGTCAAGAAAAAAATTTATGAGGAAAAATTGAATGTGATTCCCGCATATCAATGTTTGCTTAATGTCAAGAGTGAAGTCTAAGTGTGGAATAATTATTGTAACTGTTTTACATTCGACTCTATTTGTTTACTACAGCAAATACAAATACAAATATTAGGCTTTAATTTTTGTTAACAATAATTAATAATTTTGAATTGCAAGCGTTGAAAATACGAAACTAAAATATATTGAATGTATTTGAATTGAAAAAGTACCGAATGAAATAATTTTAGATTTCAGAATAATATTTCGGAAAAAAGACAATTTCTAATTATTGATTGAAAGGCACTTGAAATTGATAAGTAAATTGAATATTTCAAAGTCAAAGATTCTGAAAAACTACAGTTTTTAATTTTAATTAGAAAAATTAAATGATAATTTAAAGCTAAAATTGATTAGACAAATTTTTCTAAGATCAAAAAAAATTAATTCAGCGTCATTTTTACTGTTTATAATGGAAAAGATTTCCATCATAAACCATTAAAATTGAATTATCCTGAAACTACTTTCAGAATGAAAAGTAATTTTAAATAGGAAACGTTACAATTGAAAACATTTCTATTATTTTAACAAAATTCAAATCAGTTAAATATCAAAATTTTCCTAATTGTTACTTATATGTTGAAAAATCTATTTGAATCTGTTTTCATTTTCAATAACACAATTTTTAACTTTTTAATTTCAAATCGGACAATTTTAAGATATTGGATTGAAATTTAAAAACAGAATATAAAAAATCGCTATGATTCCAATTTTTGAAATTGCATAATTTGAAGCCTTTCGATTTTAAATTGTTTGTTTTTGAAGCTGAGTTTGAGATTTCAAATACTTTTGAACATTGTCAAGTAAAAAATGGTTCAATTTTCAATACCTAGTTCTAAAATCTTCTCAAATTTAAGGCTTAAATTTGAGAAATTATTGTCTTAAATTTTTTTTTTTTATTTATTCTGGATGCATTTAATTTAGGACAATTTAAATTGAAAATCTTTTAAACTCAAAATTGGGCAACTAAAAAGTCTTTTAATTTGATATTCTACGATTTTGAAAAATTTTCAAAGAAACAGACAATTTTGTTTGTTTAAAAATAAAACCAAAAAATTTAGAATGGTTCATATATAAATTTTTTAATTTTAAAACTGACTATCGTGGCTTTCAATACAAAATTTAAAAAAAAATTAAGAAATTAATTGTCCTGAAATTTTTAATTTTTGAATTTGAAACTATTGGCGATAAGGAAGGATTTCCATTGCAAATTTTTTAATCGTTAAAGCTAACAATTATTATATTTTAGGGCTGTCTCTAAAAACAAAAACAAATTTTTCTTCCTGTTTTGAAATCTTTCGGAAAATCTTAAAAAAAGTTTAAAATTCGCAAAATGGTAGCGGTTTATCTAAAAATATTTAAAGTCAATTAAATCAAAAACCCTGCGGTTTCTTCTCTTGTTACTTTTTTCAATTTCAGGCTATTTTTAAAAAATTATGAATAAAAATTCTTCAATTTTGATGATTTATTAGATCAAAAATATTCAACTCTAAATCTTCCCAATTGAAGAAGTTGTAAATGTAAATTATCGAAATGACAGATTTTTATTGTAAACCATTAAACTTGCATAATTTTTAATTGTAAATTGTCTGAATTAAAAAATCTTTAATTGTAAAGATTTAAAATTCAAAGTTCTACAATTTTGAAGAGTCATAATTGAAAAATCTTGAATCTTACTATTTTAGGGATGCATGAAGAAAATCGAAAATCAAGTTCCTAATTCTAAATCTTCCAAATTGAAGAACATTCTCATGGTAAATCATAAAAATTATAGAGTTTTTAATTGTAAGACTTAAAATTGGTTTAATTTTTTACTGTAAATTGTGAATGCTAAAACCTATTCAATTTTTAATTCATTAATTTAATTTAATTTTAATTTTCAATTTAAAATTCTTCATTTTTGACTATTTGCAACCTAAAATTCTTCAATTTTCAACATTTACAATTAAAAACCCTTTAATTTAAAATATTATTATAAACCTCC
>CAKNWT010316903.1:0-14650 GCA_932066315.1 Andricus coriarius
GCCCAGCGCGCCAATCTTCCTGTCGGGTTTTTGAGGTTGTATAACCATCGGAGGCTACTGTGGTCAGTCACCACTGAAAAGTGATATCCTTCGAGATAGTAGCGAAATTTTGCAATGGCCCACACAACTGTCAGGCACTCCTTCTCAGTTGTCGAATAATTCCGCTCCGCTTTTGACATCACACGACTAGCGTATGCGATCACACGCTCGTGCTTATCTTGAATTTGGGTGATAATCACCCCCAAACCAAAATCACTCGCGTCCGTTTGGACCACAAGGTTTGCCCCTAACCCAGGTGATACCCCTGCAACACTGATGGTTGTACTGTAGGCCAGAGAAATATTCCTTTGCTCCAAACCCGGCTTAACGAGTTTATGAACGAGTTGAACTCGTAATGGTTCATGTTGTGAAATTTGGGCGATCGGACTGCTCTCCCATCCTCTATTTGGATAGATGGTGCTTGCGTGCTAATTGTCTCGTAGTGATAAGGGGCGTCTTACGTAGCGCAACTATCACTTGTTACGAGACTGTCGAGTGGGAGGTACGGCGTCGAGGTCATAACTGGTATAAGAGGTGGTTTCAGGGGCCTATTACCTAATTGCCCCCCAATACTACAATCGGGGGATTCGAATAATCTCCGTGCGGCACCTAAAACTTCATCGTACGAGTCCGCCTCGCTACCACACCGCGACCTGACTCCACCCTTATGGAGCAAAAGTTGGCCTACTATCTCGTTGATGACCCCCTGTAACTCGACTGAGTGATGCGCGTCACCCATACTCATTTCTGGTTCGTATTCCGAGGGTTGGGGCATTTCCGGTACCGAAACTGGCCTTCTCAGGGACCGTATGGCCCTGGCCCGTAGGACCTCTAAGGATCCCGTCAGGTCAAGCCCCCTTTCGCCCAAGTATCGTCTGAGGTCATCCTCAGACATCGATAACACGTAAGGTCACATAATCAATTATACTTAAATCTATCATGCACATTACGCAGAGTAAATTCCATTAAATTCTCAATTATCCTGGCGGAATACTCAAATGCAGGTAAATATAATTGTTTAGGCCTGAGGTGAATCTGGGTTTATTATTAGATCCCCACTATTGCCGTTCTTTGATTATTGGATTGATCAATTCAAGTTATATTGAGGTTATGTTCGGTTATCGAAATGCGAATTCAGTTTTGTCTGTTTATCTTTGCTATATCAAAAAAGATAAACATACCATTTTTAACTGATTAGTAACCATCATTGTTTCTTCAGGGGATTTTCATTTAAGGCTGTATTAAAGTTGTGACAAGTTGGCCCCAGTACAGCCCCAAAATTATTTGTCCGCTTGTCCTTGATACTTCAAAAGGAATAACAAACAAATCCTGTTAGGCTTGTTTTTTAATTAAAGGTGATGGTGACGTTAAAAGCTTCGAGGAACTCCGTTCCCAGCACACAGCTGTCACTAAAATTTTCCAGAACCAAGATTTCCAATAGTGCTGTTCGATTGGCCACCGTGACCGACAAGCTACAAACATCCAAAACCGGAATCTGATTTAATGACAGGTCAGAAATATGGGCTATGTCCGATTGTTCAATCTGCAATGGATAGTTGGCATTTTGCAGTACCTGCTGACTAATTAAAGTTCGATGACCACCTGTATCAATAATAGCATGAACAAAAGTTCCAAAAAGTTGGACCGGAAATGACATCATTATTGGTTAATTTAATTTATTTGACAAAATTTAATTATTTTAATTATTTACTTCATTTTATGATTAGAACTTTATTTGTTCCAAATTATTTTTTGAAGAATTTAAATTGCCTTATTTTTTCCAAGTTTTATTATTTTAGGAGCCTTATTGGCTTGACAGATCAATTTCAGTCACTGTTTTCTTATTTTAAGCCTTAAACCTACTGATTTTCAGTCACTAAATTGACTAAATCTGAAAGGCACATTTTAGAACCCATGACCCAGAACATAATGACGGTTGTTTTGATTTGGAATTATTCAATCAGACAATTTTATTTTTCCAATTAATGTTTAAATCGTAATTTATTTTATTGGAGTCCGACAAGACAACTTTCGATTGTGTACGATTTGTTGTTAATAAATCGTAATTACCCTATGTCCCAAGACTAGAATTGAATTAGGATGTCATGGACCAGGATTCCCAGGATTCCAGAACATTCATGACTCACCCTGGCAGTATCTGCAACCCAAACTTGTTTGCCTGAGGGGCGCCAGGTAGTTTTCTATACAAACTACCAAAAGTCAGTTGCCATTTTTCCTTTCAAACTTTAAACTATAAACTTGATTTTAATTAAGAGGATTACTTTGTTTTAGAATTTAAATGAATGAATTAAGTCAATGCCTGCTAACTTGCTCGATAGAGTGGGGGATTAGGAACAACGCTGGTGTGAGGACAAGTCATGAATCAACTCAAATTTCCATAATATCATTATAATTTGGTCGACAATAGCAAATAATATAATACAAGAAAGATATCGGCGAGAATTGTCACCGCGATTCAAATAAAACAAGAATAAGAATACATTATTTTAAACCCGAGTCAAGAATGTTAATAATATTGAGTGACCTACGGCCCCGTTTATTGAAGGGTCGACAGAATGGCCATTTTTACGTGTCACATGACGATATAATGAATTTAACTAGGTTCAGGTAATAACTAGGTAATTTTGAATGACTACGTAGAATGGCGTGACATCGAAAGCCAACGATTACCGCGGCGTGGTCAGAATGACCACTCCGATTTAATTAATTCTTGGCATCGCGACCTTTCAACGATAAATAAAAGAAGAAAGAAACACTGAAGTTAATCCTCGACCCCAAGTTAACAATCACACGTAAGGGCGAGGCAATTATTAAGCCTCCCGCAGATGCCTACCATTTCGGCATTTCCCAAACAAGTTTTATTTTACAGAAGTCGAACTGAGCAAATTGAGAAGAGAATTAGTAACATGAAAGCCTCCTCCGTCCTCTCTAAGAGCCTCGACCACCGCTCGACATTATTAAAAATTTTGGAGGTTTTACGTGGTACTCTTCAAAGCGAGACAAAAATATGACCACACGGTCCGAACATAAGGCAACGAATGCTTCACTCTAGAATGGCTGCTTCCGTCTTCCCGAAAGGGAGCCGTAACGCAATGCGCATGGCTCTTGGGAGGGAGTGAGAGAGACTCGTCAGTTCAGTGGCGCGCCACCAGACGTCACCGCGATGACCCGTTTTTGCTTGAGAGTCCGCTAGGTTTCGGTCCGCTAGTCATGCCGGCCATTCTGTTGAAAAACTGTCAAAAGTTGCCTCCACCGTAGTGTCGACGTCCTGGTTACCCTGGCAATCTTGAATGAAAGGGACTCCCATCCAGACATATTTTGCCACGGAATTTCGTTGAGTCCTCGTCCGTGAAGTGGCCATGTAATCCCTGTGGATGAAATTGGTTCTGGTGTCGCGGTCTCAAATGTAAAGGCATGCGGGTAATCAAATACCCCATCACAATATATAAAAGATAACAAAACTCAAGTAGCTTCGTATCGTTGATAATCTAAGATTTCCAGCTGACAATGCTAAAGTACTGAAAAATATTCAAGAAATAAAAATAATGAAATATGTGGATAAAGATAAGCAAGGAAATTTGTTTAATGATTATTATATAAGCAATCCAATAGAATAGGCCAGGATTATTTTGTCCTTTTACAGCATATTGTCACAATGATTTTTACCCCCCAAGCCTGCATAAGTTTAGGCTTGACAGAATATTTTTTTTTTAATCCACCCTACTGGGCTGGCTCATGAACCTCGGCATAAACAATGTGTTCTGGTCCAAATCTTCTGTAAAAGCGTCTATCCCGCCTGCACATTGGTTCAGTTACGTTGGCAATATTACCATCTATGCGTATTTTAACAATTCCTAAGTCATTATCAAGATCCTCTCTTCTAGCCAATAATGGATTTAAAGACTCAGATAAGGGTATGAACAATCCAATTATGTAATTGTGATTCTCATCGGTTCCCATATCGTAAACTCCTGGTTCTAAATGCCAATGTATACGCGGACTGTATATATGTTGGTAATTATGAACATTATAAACCTGAATCGGATCAGGATGAATTGCTGATGCCTTATGTGGCCAAGCTGATTCTGAAAAAATATAAGGAGGAAATTGATCATTGTATTATTATATTGCTTTCGGTGGCATTGTTTCGTTTTTTTATTCTGATTTCATACATGAAAAAATGAATAAAAATAATTATTACAAGATATGCCAATTCTACTCTAAGACACTTGCAATATGAATTGTCCTAGGCCAGCTTAAGGTTTTTGATCAATCAACCGAAATCTTTACTTGTGCCAACAAAAACACTTATGTGCTTTAACAAAAATGTTCCCTTGGACCAATCCAACTATTTTCTTCGATTAGTTAATTTTAATTTTGATTGCAGTATGCATTCAAATTATCTCCTCTCTTTCCAACCACGACTGAGACAAATGGAAAATAAAACAGGTAACCAAAGGAATGAATCTAGACTGCCTGGAATAATGCACCTATTGATCTGAAGATGGACGATCCTGAGGAAATTGTGAACGCTTTTGCTAATACTTTAAGAATTTTTATGCTGAAGAGTAATAATCAGGGAATAAGCTGACATTTCTATCTGAAGAACGTATATGTTATACAATTAAAGTTGATGTATTCGACACAAAAATAGCATCAAGCAAATTTCTGTATAAGCTTAACTCAAGGACTAATCGAACCCCAAGTTATGGATTAGGAACAGGCGCAGACTTTGCTACATTTATGACTTATCGCTAGATAAAGGAACCTTGCCATCTTTTGTGAGAAATTTTTTCCGCGCATTCAATACACTCACACGAGTATATGATATAAGGGTAATGGTCAAAATACTAGAAAATTTAAAGTCAGAAACAAACTTAAAATTTTACTTCAAACATTAATTAAATTAAAATTCAGACAACATGATGTTACTTGTTCGAAAGCTGCTAATGAAAAAGTACAAAAGAAGTGATCTGTTTATCATCCTTGACGACGTTAGCAACCGGATTAGCTTTTCCTTAATTTCTGATTTGTTGAATTTTGTTGCATTCCACCGGATCTAAATTAAACTTCAGGGTTGTATTCTTAAAGCTAATGACTCCTAATCAATATAATTAATCTTCTGAATTAATTGGTTAAATCAAAGTTCATTGATATAGTTTGAACGTGCCTCCAGAACATCAGCAAATAAAAAAGTAGCATTCCAAAATTATTGTAAAATTTACTAATTAAAAAAGGACAAAGTGATCAAAATTCATCTAGGTTCTCAAAAAAGACATCTAAAGTTTTCTTGGCTCCAAATTTCCTGAAGGTTCAGGCTCAAAAACAGGATTGACATGAAATAGGGGGAAATTCAAACGCAGCGCTAATTCTCAAAAGTAAAGGATCTAAATTAATGGTTACCCAGTTGAAATAATAATTCAATCAAAATAAAAACATTTGAAAATAGTTTTTGAAATGTAGGAAAATATTCAATTTACTTAGCTGTAAAATTGGTATCAAATTTTATAGCATCACGCAGGGCACGTGCCAGTGTTCGCAGCGTCGCGAAAAATCGTACAAAAAGTAATCCGCTTGCATCGCAGTGATCCCTAATGAAATCCCTACTAACTTTTTGAGAAAAAAAAAAAAGATTTTTGATTCAAATAGAACAAGGACCTCGCTAAAATTTACATTGCAAATGGGTTGTCGAGAAATTTTTTTGTATTGTAATAGTATTTTGTAATTAAAAAAACGACTTAATAGACTAGTCGACACACAAACTTAAAATTTTGGTTGTATTTACCGGAAGGAATAGTAAAAACCACTATGGTGAAACACAGACTTCCAATCACGATCCTCATTTTTTTTGTAATAAAGGAATCTCACGCATGAATACTTGCTATACGATTGTATTTAATTAATATTCTTATACGTGTTTCCATGTATATATACTAGTCGTTATCTCATTTATCTGTCTGAATTATTTACATTCCATAACTCTGTTTCTTCCACACTGAAGTAGCAAAAGTGTTTCATATTTATGACATTATTATTTACAATTTAGAGAAAAAAATTACAAAGTACGCAACTGAAGGATAAGTTCTTTGACGTCCATAACTTAAAATGTTTTGAATAATTAATGTTTTCATGAACAGCTTCTAGAAGAAAACGGCAAGTTTGATTTTTCCTAGATAGCAATGTTGAACAAATATTTGCAAATAATTAGAATAATACTTCTCTGCTTCCTTTTAATGGTCAATACAATGCATAAAAAAATTAGTTTTTTCAACATTGCAACCTGGTACCAACATCATCGTGCGGAATAGTCGAAATGCGATGTTTACGCAAAACTTTGAACAAGATGCAGATTCTTACCTGGACTTCTGCAAGAAGCTTCTAAAAGCTGCAGAAAAAAAACTAAACATTGGGCTTTTCTCCATCTCACTATGGTTTCCCTAACAATCTGCCGATTCCGAAAGGTAGGCCCGAGGGTATGCGATACAAAGTAATCGTTTTTATTCATAGTTTCGAAGCGCTGAGAACACACGAAATTCCGTTGTTCGGTAAACATTCATAAGATAGAAAGCCTCTTGGTTTTCGACTACCTAGACCAGTGGATCCATGGATATTTGAACTACCTAATGCTTTTATCACTGATAGCATGATTTATCACAAAGATAATAAATACTGTTGGCAATTGCTCTCCGAAAATGAATTCTTATTTTAAGAATGGTATTTAGAAACATAACCTCTAACAAAGATGTCTTGTGTAGTCAATTACACATTGGTTTCTACACGTATAAAAAAGACTCTATAATGAAGTTTAATTGTTTGATTCTGTTGATGGATCAAATATGATCACCATATTTCCAATTGAAGATTTTTATTTTTATTTAATAAAGTTAAAATATATACTTTAACTATACTTCAAGGTGGTAAGTTTTTGAAACCAGGGCTCAAAAATAAATTGCCCGCAAACAAGTGAAAAACTAAGATATTTTCCAAGTTTTTCAACAGATTTTTTTAAATTTAGGCTTAAAATAGTTGGCAGGCGTGCCTGAAAAGAATCAGCAAAAATCGGTATGGGCAAGCTATTTACAGTGAAACTCATTTCCAAAAAAAACGATCATTCTTTTGAAATTAGGTTTATTCCATTGAGCATTGCTTACAATTTTAATACCTGTTGTTTAAGGATCATGTGCCAACAAGCTTCCGCATTATCTATGAAAATAAAAAATGAGTATGAGGTTCAAGACATTATTTCAAAGACTTGCAAATATATTTGAAAACTTTGGCACTTTTCATGATTTTGAAATTGTTGTTTGCTTATTCTCTTCGGGACAGTCAATGTAATTTTTTATTTTAAATTTTACCAGAAAAACTAATCAAAACAACCAGATAATGTTGAATCCAAAGTTTCTAATAATTTTAACCAGAGTTAAAAGTGAGCTATGATAATAAACATCTAATAATGAACATTCTATTCTGATTGAAATAACCACAATTCTGGTTGTTATAACCAGAATTTATGTTAAGTGTAATACAAATTTATTCCGGGTTATACGCCTATTGAGCCTTTTTTCGCAATCGGGATTCACGATAAGCATTACAAATATAGATACACGATAATAAACTTAGAGTACCTTAGTAACGTTTATAATGTAATATTTCGCGCTGACGATGTTCGACTACTAAAGATTTATTCAAGGAATAAAGATGACAAAAATAATTTAAAATTTGAATACATGATAAGCATTACAATTTTGATTTCTGAGTACACAAGAAGCCGTTCTTAAGAAGTTTTTTTTTAATTTATGAAATAGGCTACCCGGCTGCTGGACCATGTACTTCCGCAAGAACAATATGTTCTGGCCCGAAACGTTCAAGGAACTCACGATCAGGTCTAGAATTTGGTACAGTCACGTTAGCAGTGTTGCCATCTATGCGAATTTTGACACATCCCATCTCATTGTCAAGATCCGCTCTAGGAGCCAAAAATGGATACAACTTTCCTAATGTGTGAACGTATAATCCTATGATGAAATCACGCCGGTCATCTGTTCCCATATAGTACAAGCCTGGTGGTAAATGGCGACGGGCACCTGGACACTCTCGACGTACTACAATTTCGTAATCATGAACATTATGAACTTGTAAAGGAAGAGGATAAACTGCGCTTTCCTTATGTCGAAAATATAATTCTGCAAAAAGAAAGTACACGCAGGAAATTTATTATTATACAAGTCAAAGATTTAATTTAATAAATCATAATTTGTATTTTACAGATAAAAAATTAAAAATAGACTATTAGAGAAATAAAAAAAAATCGGTCCGCGCAGAGATAAGAAAGCGTCCTCTCAAATATTTAAGCGGCATTTGTCTCTAACAATTTCTTATACTTGCTTATCAAACTCAGCTAAGTTGTGAACATATTAATCATTAGCTAATTGTTTGTGGTTTCCAAGGTCACCCTGGGTCTGAATCAAATTCAATTAAAAGATGCTCGCACGTGGAAGTTTCAGATTGAATATGGTTCCCTAGCATCCCATGAAAGTTTGTAATGCTATTTTTTTGTAAATTATGCAATGCCCATTATTTTGCATTTGACCCACATTTTATTTTTGAGTTGTCAAGCTGTTTCGAATTTTTGATCTTTCATGGCATTTTCCACGTTAAAAACAAGAACAATTATTCTTGTCAAAAAGCAGTCAGAGGCAATTTTTTCGTGGGAAAGTTGAATTTTTAATTTTCACATATTTGTGTTTAATAACCAAACCCATAGTTATTGGCGTAGAAGGCTGACTAGCGAACTTGACACAAATCCAATACTTTCCATAATTGTGCGCCCAATTCTGAAATTCGGATTAAGAAATTGGCTTGTCTTAGAATGTGACTAACTTTACAAAAAATTAAGTCAGAAGAATTTCTCTGACACTCAAATTTCAATAAATTATAGATTCAGAGAACACTGTGTATTGAGTTGGCAGAAAAACAGTTACCTTAATTTAAATGATTTTAAATAGGAAATAAACATACTGCAATTGAAAATACGCTTTAAATTGTAGATTTTATCGTACTTACCAACAGGATTAGTGGAAAACGCCAACGTGAAATACAGAATTCCAATACCTGTCCTCATTTTTTATAAATAAAGAAAATTCTCTGATGCAGATTTTCGGTAGAAGTGTAATCACTAGTCAATGAATATTCTTCAAAATAATTCAATGTTGATATAATATTCGATATCTCATTTGTTCCTCTGACAATTTAGAGTACAATTTAGAGAAAAATATACCAATTGAGCAATCGAACCATCATTATTTGTTAAAGAATATGATAACATTTTATCTTTTCAACAAAAGAAGGAAAGGTACATTCATGTATGTACATAAGAGTTTAAATATGTTTTTTCACGACAATGTATAACAAATTCAAACCTTCACAGAGTAAAATGAATTAATTGGTTTAAATCAATGATAAACGCGATCTATTTACTTTATTATTAATTGTTTATATAATGCTTCATTGTAGAAATGTATCTTTTAAATCGAATAATGCAGAAAATTGGATTTTTTGTCAATATCCTATAAAGTTGACAAGCGGACTTGCTACTAACGGGTGCTCCAAAACTAAGAATATTCGAATCTCATAGCGGAGCACGTATCGTTAAAAGACATATTTTAATGAATCTGTTTGCATCCCAGTGATCCTTATTAAATAACGTGATCTGAAAACCAAATCGAATTGTGCTACAGGTGTTTGGCAACCTTCTCTAATTATTTTCTGCAAGGTTATACATAAAATAAGAAATCAAAAGGGTTTCCTCTACGAAAGACGCGGTCTTTGTATATTTAATCTTTTTCGAACCATTTTGGTTAGTGTCAGAAGTCAAGTGGAATGCCTACAGTGGGTCTTTTACCTGCCGATTACTGGATCAATGAGAACAACCCTAATAGCGGAATTGGATTCCATCTTAGGTATACCACCGTTGCACCTTATAATTAGGAAGATGTCTGCAGCGGAGGCGTATGGACTTCTTCTAAAGGAGGGTCATAGAAATTTCGAGTTTCTTAGACCTGCTTGATGTACTGAAGTGTGGGAGGAATCGCCTGGTATACAGACGGCTCTAAAGACTCTCTTAGCTCTGAGGCTGGAGTATTTTGGATGAAACCTTGTGTTAAAATAGCAATCGCCTTAGGCGAAGGTTGCAAAATGTTATATGAGAGTATAATCCAACGAGTTACTCATGGTTCTCAGCTGTTCCCTACCGGAAATCTAGACGATTTCTGGATGATATTGTCTAAGAACACATCATCTAGAATTGACCCCTTTCTAGATGGTATTAGACGAATGCTAGACTCAAAAGGGTCGCAGGTAAAACTAATTAGACGTCGCTAGATGAACTCTAGACTAACCTTCGACAGGACAACCGTCATAAAATTGCCCTAGACGTTCGCTAGACGAGATGAGTCTAGAAAGTATCTAGAAATAATCTAGATTTCCGGTAGGTTTCCCATCGAATGAAAACCCTGCCGTAAATGCTAAAGTGCACCAGCTCGTATAAACATTCGTAATCTTGAACGTCAAAAGCTTCAATAGGAGGATAAATTGTCCCCAGACCCCTAAGCTTTAATGTGAATAGTTACGTCAAGGTTTCGCGTATGTGCGTGTGCAATGTTAGCAATTGACAATTCTTAATTTTTTAAAGATATGGCGCTGAAAACAAGAGTTGGTTCACAGTCAAAACTCTTATGTAATTTCGTTGCTATTACAGCGCCTGTCCTTTTGTTCCTCCTTTCATGCATCAATACCTACATCCTTATCTAACTCCTTTCCACCTCCTCGCACTACTCCAAACAGTTCTCTACTTTTGCAACACCCTTCACGCAAAAGTCACACATCCGCTTTTCCCTAGAGAGCCAAAACTTATTAAAACCCTGCATGCAACCACATCTCATCCACGCTATAAGCTTCTGACTTCCTTTCTCTCCTTTCTCAAGCAAATATTGCATCTCTCCCTTGGCATGACCTTGATCCTCTTATTCTCTTCTCCCCTGCTACCCTCTCTCTCCATGCCGTTTTTCTTAACCATTTCATACACCTTCCTCCCTTCCTTGTGCATCCTTCTCACTTCATCCATCTGAAGTCCGTTGGTTCTAAAGTACTCATCACTTTAAACCTCCATCTTCTCATCCCCTCTCCTGTACTCCTTTTCTCACCAACACTCCCTAGCTAGCTTACTTCCCTCCTATTTCAACAATTTCTCCTCATATTTACACGCCCGACTCCATGTTATAATCCCTTAAATCGTTCTCGCCGTCTCCCCCTGACAATATAATTAGGCGCATTCCTTTCTAACAATAGTGTCCACTTTACAGACCTCTCCTGTATCCTTTTTACCTCATCGCTTTCCTTGCATCCCCACACCTCCACTCTATAAAATAACACACTTATCACTAGCGATTCGAACAATTTCATTCTCCTTCGAAAACCATCTGCGAACAACTTCTTTCTCAACCCCCACACTAGCCGCATCGCCACATTTGCCCCTCTCGCTCTCTCTTTTATATAACCATCCACAGCCCATCATTCCGAAACAGGAAGCCCAGGTAAACAAACCCTTACACCTTTCCGTGCAGGGAGAGAGAGTACAGGTTCCAGCGCTAAAATGTAAATAAAACGGCACGTGATCGAGCACGCGGCCATGTGTCAGGCCATATACTAGAGTGCAGAATTTCTGCTACTTTGATCGAAAGCTTCGATTTCCCAAAAAATTCCTCTGGGACGTAGTTTATTGAAAGGGAGAAGGTTAATATCAAGTGTGGTGAATCTTTACTAACTTCTCGCTCTTATTAATTCCATTGCTTTCATTTTTGACAAAGTGTGTTATTCTTTATGTTTCTTGTCTTTTCCAACGTAGTCATAATAAAGATCAAGCTCGAAAATGCATTCTCGCGATTCCATTTCGGTATAAATTCAGTGATTCGAAATCAGAAGATTCGACCACGCGGTGTCGTAAAATGACTGACGCTGACTATGTTGAATCTAGTTGTAATCAATAACCGGCTCGAACATGCATTCTCTCCCTCCCCCCTGTCACCTATTTCCATTTCCAACGTGTCCTCCACCTTCTCAACTCTTTTTCCGTCTTTTCCTTCCACAGCCGAATCACCTGTTCCATCTGCTCCACTTTAACTTCTTTTTCCATCCTCACCGATACCACTTCTCTCTCTGATACTTCTACTTTCTTTCTCATCTCTCTCATCTCATTTTCCTATTTCTCATCTCTAATCCTTAAGTCCTCCCTCATACCTTCCATCTGCATTTTAGTCCCCCTTACGTCTTTCCTCAGTCCCCTGATCACGCCTATCAGTATCCCTGGTGCCTTCTTTCCTGACTGCCCCTTCATTAGGGGAGGGGGAGAAACCTACGTGTTCTAACGCATTTCTTAAATGGACTTTTTACCGCGCTTTTCTCTTGACTCTCTTCGCTATCTCCCTTTCTCTTCTGTAATAAAAGATCCTTGCGCTCGACATTCTCTCCGTCGCCCTCCTGCTTCCTTCGTTCCTGCAGTTCCGCTCTATCCCTTTCCCCATCTATTTCACGACCAGCACTCTAGCTGATCACCTCCTGCAGTCCCACTTCTCGCTCTTCCGCCGGTAACTGGGACCTCTCCATGCAGTACCTTCTTCCCTAAATTTTCCCTTTATTCCAATTTATTCTACCCATCACAGTCCCTTCATGTATCCCGTGACATCCCTCAATGCTACGAAAGCCATCCTTGTCCCCCTCGAAGGCCCAAACTCCTGACCAAAACTCCCCCGATCTCTTACCAATCTAACCTTACTTCTACTATTTCACCCTCATACTCTACTTACAACTTCCACACAAATTGCGTAAAAAACTGTTACCACCTGTCAGCGAACACGTTCTCACTACCGCCAGCAACATGCAAGTCGAATTACATGAACGGCATTCATCTAAACGTTTACATTTTCATCTATAACATTCTTTATTTTCCCATTTTTTCCATGTAGACACTAACGATGTGCAGAAGTGTTCCGAATGATATTCTCAAGAAATAAACTTGAAGGCGGTTGATATAAAATATTTAAAAAGCATTACGATAAACGTTACAAAGTTATTCAGTAAGATATTAAACGTTTCAAGTAGTGTGATTTTCTTTTGAGAAAATATAATTTCGGATAATTACATTCCTTTCTTTAAGGTTGATAAAATGTAAGCCGTCAGCTTAATCTAGTCAAAAGATCAAGCTTTTTTTCGCCATGGAATCCATTATTTGCCTGAGCGTTCATTTCATGTATAGCTTCGTAGGTTTGTACAAATCTGAATCCCCCTCTTCACAAGGTGACCGAAAAACAGTAACCTATCCGCTAAACCTCATTTTCGTCAATTATCCTGAATACTAGATGGGCTGGCCCATGTACCTGGACACCAGAAATGTGTTCTGACAAGAATCTTTGGCCAAACTGAAGATTCAATAGATCCCCTCTCACTATTGGTACAGTCACGTTGGCAATATTACCATCTATGCGTATTTTAACTCTTCCCGATTGATTACGAAGATCCTCTCTGGGAGCTAATAATGCATACAAACATTCTGATATGGAATTGTATAATCCAATGATGTACTCTTTACGGTCACCTGTCCCCATAAGGTAAAAGTCTGGCGATAAAGGATAACTGATACCTGGACGTATTCCACTTTCGTATTCATGAACATTATAAAGTTGAATGGGTGAAGGATGAACTGCGCTAAACCTATGTGGCCGAGCCAATTCTGAAAAAAGAAAGTTCAAGTAGGAAATTTATTACCATGTTTGATGTTGATTAAGTTAATCAATCAGAGTTTATATTTTAGAAGAAAACTAAACAATCAGCGAAAAAAAAATGAGTCCGAACACCCTCAAGTAGGTAAGTGGTACTCCTCTCTGACAACAATTTTTATACTTGCTTACTCAAGTAAATTAGTTAATTAGCAAATATCTTATATCTGTCAATCCTCCAGCTGTTTCTCTTCTTCTATCTTATTTCTCTGCCAAATATCAGTTTTTTTCACTCGAGCCTCAAAATATTTCTTTTAAAGAACTTCCCTCCCTTCACCCACACTAATCTCATCTCCATTTCCCCCTTTTTCTTGTATCCAGTACAATTAAAAATACACCTTTAATTATAGATATTATTAAATTTACCAACAGGATAATTGAAAACCAACAAGGCGAAATACAGACTTGCAATCACGGTCATCATTTTCTTAAAATAAAGAAAGAACACTCATGAAGAATTTCGATATGACTGTATTTAATGAATAGTCGTAATTTTGAAAATGTTTTATTATGTATATTTAATGGTCGTTATTCAACTTGTCCTGCTTTAACATTTATATTTCAAAACTCAGATTCTAACACATTGAGGAAGAATAGCTTAATATTTATGGCATTATTAGAGATGCACGCCGATACGAGAATTTTTCGTATCTTGCATGGCATTGCCCGTGTTCGAGATATTTTTGAAGAAGAAGAAGGCCGTAAAAGATTATTGGAACCTTCGAGCGCATCAGAGTAATGATGCTACATGTATCTTGAAT
>CAKNWT010316912.1:0-25250 GCA_932066315.1 Andricus coriarius
AATAATCCTTATGTACATCATGGACATTCCCTAAATAAAAATTAGGAAAGGCTGTTATTCAGTCGAAAAAATTTCAGCAAAATGAACATTAAGGAAAGTAGAATTTGGGGAATATTCACGCGCTTCATATTATTAGTTTAGTATGATATTTACTTTTCTTATTTTGATTTTCGTTTGTACATTCCAGTTTCACTTTTACTTTAATTATAATTTTATGATAGGAGTGGGCCATAAATTTTGCACTGCTAATTTATTATTGTTAATTGTTATCAACTTTTACGAATGTCTGTCCCTCGTGTTTCCCTGTTAACTGCACTTGTAAAGCACTTGGCCTGCTCTGAAAACCGAGTTCTAAAATTTATAAGTAGTTAAAATTTAATTGAGTCAATAATATTGCTAATTGTTTCTGACAGATAAAACAGCCTATTCGCATTTTTTAAAGTATATTTGCTGGTTATGATAATATATTGTTTATAATATTTCATTATATGATACTAACGGGTACTAACCCTTGTATAATAATTTTTACTATCATTATTGTTCTGGTCACTTATAAGTTTGTGAAATAATCTAGTAATTCTTAAAAAATGTTTTTTCACGCAAAAATTCTCAAAGGCTGTAATTTTATGATTTTTTTTAAATCGTACAACAACATTGTGTCAGAAACTGTGGATGAAATCCCTTTTTTGATTGCATCCGCATGTTCCCTTTCCAGTATGTTGCATGTCTCGACTGTCGATGTAGCCCGCAAAAATGTCCATGTTAAATTGTTATTATAAATACAGAGTCATCCAAAAATCTGATTCTTTATTACTTTTAAAAATACATATCTTCAAGAAATTCACTTTCCTTTGTCATGAAACAGAAACTAATTAGAAAAATACATATTTGGCGAGTTTCGTTTGAATAAAACACACAACGGAAAGGACGATATGTAAATTTCATAAAATATTCCCAATGGTTAAAAAAGGGTGGAGCATCATAAACACGCAACCGATAAAGTACAAACTCTACTTTCATACTCTTACTATTTAAAAGCATATTTTTCAAAAGAAATATTAATAAGATAAAAAAAAGTAGTAGTGAAAATAAATCAAATTTAACACAATTATAAATGTTAGATTATATTTTTCAGATTTTTTATTGACAAAACTAATTTTTGTATGACTCTCTTTAGTAGAAAACGTGTCAGTTTAAATTAAAGTAGAAATACATGTACGTTGCATATGAGAATCCTTGCGTTGTTGTCAATCTAACTTTAACACCATGATGATTATAAAAATTGTGGTAATCAAATTCATTCGTATTTGTGTTTTTCATTTGCAGCAGCAAGACAATTTAGTAAGTATTTCTTTATATGTACGTACTAATATGATATTAATCTTTCGAGGACTGAAATATTTTGCCACTAAAAATCGCTAAAGATAGATTTTTCTTTTACTAGACAAATTCCTCAAAAGGTTAATCATTTAGAATAAATACTTTTCAGTTTTATTAACTTTAAGGAACTAAAAGAATTCTGTTCTGCGGTGGTTTAATTGGGGCGATGGTCAATTCCGCTACAGCTACCTGCGTGCAACCGAACTGCTGCTGCCGAGCCTGGTCAGCAGGAGTATTTTCTACCTAATGAGAACTCGAATTCCGGAAGCTAAAATTTGGCCAGATTTGAAATCTTATTAACTAACATTATGAATTGGGGTTGATTTCTCAAAAAATCGCATTTCTCATAAATATCCCTAAATAATTTGACACTCTCAGTGAAAAAGTATGTATAGTCTCATTCCTACCCTTCTTCGGAAACTCATTTCAAAAATAATAAATTTTGTTTATTGCTTAACTAATCACATTCCTCAAAACTATTCTTTCAATAGTTTTCATTAGAAAGTTTGTTTTTGTTTTATACAAAGATGAATAAAACAAATGAAATTTATACATAATATTTCCCACTATGTATAACTTTCCCGCCTGGGATACTATGATAAATTTTATGAAATATGTTTATAAGAGTTAATTAAAAATACATATTTTTAACATATAAGTAGCAAAATAAAATGGATTTTCATATATATATATTTCAAATTACAAGTGCAGGAATATCACTCGCAGTCATTAGTACCTGAAATTTAAGTTACATTTGTAATTTAAAAATGCTTTAAATTTGAAAATTAAATGAATCCGAACAGAGCATGGAAAAAGTTCAGAAATTAAAATTAGATTTTCAAACTATAAGTATCAATAATAGCTAGGAACTAACTAATAAAAAAAGCTAACTAAAATTCACTAATAAAAGGATCATTTTTGGCAGTGTGATTGATTAAGGAATAAAAATGATTTATGACCAGAAGTTATAAAGATAATTCTAATAAATACAAAAATTGAAATTTTAAAATTCGTCTCAGAGATTTTTTTCCCAGTACTAGTTAATGAAAAGTTTTCAAGAATTTTTTATTTTCACTTTACCCTAGTGTGTTTACTTTGATTTGTTATTATTTATGAAATTTTTTCGTGTGTATCTCATAAATATGCGAAGCAAACATATATTTTATAAATATAATTACACTGTTATATGCAACTTTTTTAAACTCAAGCACTCTAAAATTACGGATGTAACTTAAATTCCGGATACTGTTAACTGCGAATGATTTTCCTGCACTTATAACTGAAAATTTAATTATGAAAATCCTTTTTATTCTGCTTTTTATATGTTAAAATAGTATTTTAAATTAAATTTCATCCGAAAATTGCGCAATAATTATCATAGTATAATTCACAACAATTTATTAATTATTATTAATGTAGAAGTTAAAGCGAGCACCTTTACTGCTAACACAGAACCTAAGCTTCTGAAATTTTCCCAAGTAAAGTATTGCATCAATAAATTGAAGCTACTGCCGCTTATTTAGGTGAAATATATTGGAAAATTTTCTGGACGTGTGTAGCACATAAAATTGAAGATTATTCTTCAATTTTCAACTTTTTGAGGTAAATAAAGATAACATATCGTTGAAATCGTAATAGTTCTTAGATTTTAAATATTGAATTTGTAATTTACCACGTACTACATCGAAAATTTTTTATATTCCGCATTTTAGTCCTCATAAGGTACAAAGGACTCTCGCTGACCAGGCTCGGCAGTACCAGTTAGGCTGCGTAAGGGGCAACTGCGTAGTGGGGGATCAGTGCAATCTTTTACAAGCCATAAGATTCCTCGAAATCTCTTACAATCCATGAATATACTTTGGAATCTTTTGAAATCTATTAAAATCCTTCGAAATCCCGTTCAATCACTGAAACCGATATATATCTCTTAAAATCAGTAAAAAAATTTTAATTCTTTGCAAATCTTTTGAAATTTCATCAAATCTTTTAAAATTTATTTAAATCCCTCTGGATCTTCGAAATCTCATTAAAGTCTCCTGATATCCTTTAAAATTCGTGAAACATGAAATCTTTTTAAATTCCGTGATTTTCACGGAAATCTCTTGAAATTCTTTAGAATATTCAGAAGTTTTTTAAATCCCCGTTAAATCTTTTGAAATCTTTAAAAATCCTTTGAAATCCCGTGAAATATTTCAAACTTCTTTATATCTTTTAAAATCCATTAAAATTTTTGAAAATCTTTTAGAATCTCCTGAAATGTTTTGAAATCTTTTTAAATCCCACCAAATCTTCGATTCATTTAAATCCCTTGATATGCTTGAAAATACGTGAAAATATTCCGGTACCACATGAAATCCCTTAAAATTCTTATAAATCCCGTAATTATTTCTTAAGCACCTCAACTTCCTTCATAATATTTATCAAAACCTTTACATTTTGTTAAATCATTTGAGATCTCTTAAAATCCTTTATAATCTTTATCAATACCTTTAAATTTTGTTAAATGATTTGAGACCTCTCAAAATCTTTTGAAATCCCGTGAAATATTTGAAACCCGTTTATATGTCTTAAAATCCGTTAAAATCCTCTTAAATCTTTGAAAATCTTTTGGAATTTCCCGAAATCTTTTGAAATCTCTTTAAATCTCGCTAAATCATCGATATCTCATTAAAATCGCTTTATATGCGTGAAAAGTTCTAAAAATATTCCAGTACCAAATGAAATCCCTTAACATTCTTAGAAACCCCGTGAGTTTTTTAGTCACCTTTACTTCCTTTATAATATTTATAAATTCCTTGAAATTCCGTTAAATCTTTTAAAATCTCTAAAAATTCTTTGAAATCGCGTGAAATCTTTGAATCCTAAGTATATCTTTAAGAATGTATTAAACTCTTTTGGAAATCTTCTAAATCTTATTACAATTCCCTTGTATGCTTCAAAATTCGTTAAAATACTTCGGTCCCACATGAAATCCTTTAAAGTATTTTGAAATCCCGCAAATTGTTTGAAATATTTAAATTCCCTTAGAATATTCAGAAATCTCTTGCAACTCCGTTAAATCTTTAGAAATCTCATTAAATCCCTCTGAATCTTCGAAATCTCATTAAATTTCCCTGATATCCTTCCAAATTCGTTAAAATACTTTGGTAATACATGAAATCCTTTAAAATCATCTAAAATCCCTTGAACTTTGTCAAATCTCTTAAAATCCTTGATAATATTCAGAAATCCCTTGCAATTCGATTAAATATTTTGAAATCCCTTAAAATCCTTTGAAATCATGTTCAACAATCGAAATTGATTTATGTCTCTTGAAATCTCTTAAAATCCCTGTAAATCTTTGAAATCTCTTTGAAATCCCCTGAATTCCTTCAAAAGTCGTTAAAATACTTGCGTACAACATGAAATTCTTAAAAATCCTTTGAAATCCCGTGACTTCTTTAAAATGTCTTAAAATGTCTTTATAACATTCGGAAATCCTTTGAAATTCTGTTAAATATTTTTAAATCCTCTAAAATCCGTGGATATACTTTGAAATCTTCAAACGATTTCCTAAAATCCTTCAAAATCCCGTGGAATTATCGAAACCCCTTTATATCCCATCAAATCCGTTAAAATCCTTTAAAATCTTTCCGAATCTCTCGAAATCTCTTACAATAAATTAAAAGTCATAAAAATCTTTCAAAAGCTATTAAAGTCCCTCGAAATCCTTTAAAATCATTTATATTATTTGAAAATATTTCAAAATTTCATTATATCTTTTGAAATTTAACGAGATTCTTTACATTTCATGGACACGCTTTAGAATCTTTTGAAATCTCTTCAAAACCTTTGAAATCCTGTGAAATCATCGAAACATCTGTATTTATCGTAAAAACCGTTAAAATCTTTTAAAATTATTTCAAATTTTCGAAAATCTTTTGAAATCCCCTGAAATCTTATGAAATCTCTTCTAATCTTCGAAATCCCATTAAAATCATGAAATCTTTAAAAATCCTTTGAATTTCCGTGACTTATTTTGAAATATATTGCGAAATTATTTTGTCGATTCCTTAAAATCCCTTTAAGTCCTTCAAAATCCATCGAAATCCTTCAGTATCCCTTGAACTTCTTTAAAACCCGCAAAATTTCTGGAAATATGATTAAACTTCTTGATGTCACTTAAAATTTTATAAAATCCATTGCAAAAATTGAGACTCTTTCTAAAATTTTACTAGGTAATTTTTTCAAACTCTAGAAATCTTTGAAAATAATTTCAAATCCTACCCTAAAACATTGGTTATCTTTTCAAATCTTTTTGAATTCCTTGAGATCTGACGAAATTCCTAAAAGGCTTTGGAAATCTAGGTAAATTCTATAAAAATGTTGTAATTCCGTGAAATACTTAGTAGTCTTTTGGAATACATTAGAATCTATTGAACTCTTTTGAAATAATTCAAAATCACTGGCAATGTTTTTAATCTTTCGAAATGCCTTTAAATCTCGTTTACTGTAAGAGTAATTGATATACTTTAAATATGTATAGAAAATAATATAAAATCTTACGTAAGAACAGAGGATGTTGGGTGTCATTGAAATAATACGAATCCTTACAATAGAAAGGGGGAGGGGGGGGGGCTAAAATTTCAAAAATAATTCTTACGTAATTAATGGAAGTTCCCTTATAAGAAGATACATTTTTTAATTAAATAATATTTTAGTCTTAAAAATAAATTTACAAATTTAAGCTCCCAATAGTTATTTTAAGGTAACAATGTAATTATTTTTACGTAAATAAATTGCCGTACCATATATGCCATATATGAAATTATAATAATAGTAATCGATTTTCAATCACATTGAGGCTATTATACCGACAATTAAATTACCAATTACTTAATTAAATTAAACCCTGCACCAACAGTTTTCATCTTGTTATAACACCATCCTGTCTCGTCTAACTAACACCATGCTTCTGCCTATCACTTAGTGTGAAATTATATCTCTTAAATGTTAGTTGATTTTCTAGTCTGATAAAAAATAGTGTCAAGCATAAATTGTTTATTTAGGAAAAATATAAATGAGAAATAAACATTAATATTAAAGCTGATGATAAACTAGCTGTTGCGAAAGTAATTAATCATTGTTTGCTGAAACTATGCTTGACATTATCTTTCATCGTTACCCTTATGTTTCCTGGGCTATAATGGAAAGCTGAATCATGGAATATAAATTATGTGTTCTGCGAGAGAATAAATTTATTGTGTGAATATCTTCTGCAACTAGATTGTGACTAAACTAACTGCTTCGTTTAATTTCTTATGGCCTTCTCTTAGACTAATTGATATTTGTGATTTGAATTTAAATGATCAATAAAATGGAAATATCAGTATATCGATAAACATTAATAAAATTAAAATGTTTAGAATTGTGAGAATATTTTTATTGGGACTTTGTCATTCTAGAACTTGCATATATTGTTTTTTTTTTAAGAAATAATTTCAGATTCAATGGAACTATTAAAAACTCGGGGTTAAGGACCTTCAAAAATATGATCTGCTTTTTAAAAAAATCTTTTATATCCTTTAGGCTCAAGAATAGTAACTGAACTTTTACTTTTAAATAAAAAAATAGTAAATTCTTCGTTTGAAAAAGTATTTTTGGTTCAATTCTATATCATGAAACTTTACTAGGAAGATAACCCATTTTTCATTCTTCTATTATAAAAACAGAGTCTCAAAATCGATTCTACTTGTAACTGATAGACAATTATGAATTAATTTGTATAATCAAATTTCTCTAGATAAAAATTGTATCTTTTAGGGTAAAGGCACAGGATCAGGACACAGAACATTACTTTACGGTAATGCAATTCTTCTCAGGCATCTTAATAGTGACATGGTATGTTTCGAAAAAGATAAATATACATTTTTATTGTCAAATTTTGCTAATAATTGAATAGTGTTTTGTGTAGCTTTTTCAAAATTAAAAATGCCGTTTTTATATTTTGTTTTAGTACCTAGCATGTTTGTCAACGAGTTCGTCGAATGATAAACTTGCTTTCGATGTTGGTCTACAGGAGCACTCTCAAGGTAAAATATGTGCTAATTATTCAATGTAAAAAGATAAATACTCGTCAATACTGTAGACATAAAATTTAAGTTTTATTACAATTTATTATTATTATTATTTATTTATTGGGCTTTGTAGCTCCGGACAGGAACCCTTTTAGTTTCGGTCGGGTGTTTTTCCGCCCGTCCCACACTGGAAAAAAATGACTTAAAAATATCTTGAGGTTTTTTAATTTCAGTCCTTTTAATTAGGAACTTTATGATAATTAGAGCAACATTTGTATTTAGTTGATAAATTGTTAGATTTTTTTAAACAAATATAATAAACATTATTTGGGCATTTGTCGAGACTAAAATTCGTTTTTTTTCAATGTCAGTCCTTCTAATTGAAAATATTATAGTAATATCAGTGGCATTCCTAATTAGTTTCTAAATTGCATATTTTTTAAAATGAATTCAGTTTAAAAAATGCATTGCTCGGACATCTGTCGATGAAAAAATGTGAAAAAATTCGTTTTTTTTCAATGTCAGTTCTTTTAATTGGGAACTCTATCATAATTTCATCATCATTCACAATTAGTTGATTAATTGTTTGACGTTTGTCCACAAATGTTATAAACAAATGCATTATTTGGGCATTTCTAGACAGAAAACAAGTTTTCGTCAATGTCAGCCCTTTTAGTTTTTGTGTAATTAAAAGGACTAACATTGGAAAAGGGAATTTTCCGTCGAAAAATGCCCGAATACTGCATTCGCTTATTGAATTTGTTTATAATATCAATAAGAATAATTTTAGCAGAAATTTCATCCATCCAAATTTCTTGCAGTATAACTTTAAAAAACCTAGAATTATTGAAAATTATAGAAAACTTACTTTCAACAAATAATTTGTAACAATTTTTTTCTTATTTTATTGTAACAAAACATCTTCAACTGATGTTACTCTATGAAACTTAGGCGATTAAAACAATTTTCCTATTGTCAATATTTATCAGCTGTACGTTATTTTGAACCAAAAAATTCATCTTTCGCATTGTGCGTCATGTCCCATTGTGCGTCATGTCCCATTGTACGTCATGTCCCACTGTGCTTCATGTCTCATTGTGCGTCATGTCCCATTGTGCGTCTGGGAGAGGATTTGGGGTTAGGGGAAGTGAGAAGGAGTGAGAGGTGGGGAAATGAGTGCAAGTAGGACACGTAAGAGGAGGGGAAGTGAAGGTAAGTGGGGGTGATCATATGAAGTAGAAATAAGGTAAGGGAGGGGGATTAGAGGAAAGTAAGAGGAGGAGTAGTAGGTGGAACTAAGGGTAAGGATAGTAGGACAAAGTAAGGAGATGGATAGTAGGGGTTGTTTGAGGTTGAGATTCAAGGAATGGCAGGGGAAGGGAGGATGAGTAGGCGAAAGGAGGTGGAGTAGAGGAGGGTAGATTTAACGAATTAATTAACGTACCAGTCGACTACAAAATCTTGTTTTATAGATGCTTCTACGGGGTACGAGGGAATTGGGGTTGAGGGAAGTGAGAGAGAGAGAGTGAAGGGAGGTGAAATGAGGGAAAGTAGGACAAATGAGAAGAGGGCGAGTGAGGGAAACTGAGGGGAGGAGTAGTGGGGAAGTCCGAGTGAGTAGGTGATGACTAAGGGGAGTCAGGGCGTAGAGGGGAAGTTGTGTAAATGAGGGAAGGGTTGTAGAGGAAGTGTAGATGTGGGAATTATATGAGGTAGAAGGTGGGTAGGGGTGCGCAAGTAGGAGGAAATAAGGGGAAGGATAGTAGAGGAAGTTTGAAGAGGAGAATTATGGGAAGGTCCTTATAGGCTATGAAGCCTTCCTTGTAGACGCTTCTAGGGATTGTATCACCTAGAGCGTAATGCTAATATTAAAGTTACATACACATAATATAGAAGAAAAATTAAGAAGGGGAGGGAGAGTCAAAATTGAAAAAAGCTTCAGGTATTTCTTGAAGGACCCCATAATGGATTTTTTAATCTAATGATCTATACAATTATGAAGGAGAGGCTTGCTGGTGGACTGTTCACCCAGCATCCAAGCAGAGATCAGAGGGAGAGAAGGTGCGAGTTGGTGACGATTTGATCCTCGTCTCAGTCGCAACAGAAAGATACTTGGTAAATATGTTTGAATATTTTTAATGAACATTTGAAATTTTAAATATCTTATGTTAACAAAAAATGCTGACCTAATTGTTATAGCACACAACTAAAGAAAATGGCTTATCGGTAGTAAACGCTTCCTTTCACGTCACACATTGGTCTGTTCAACCTTATGGAACAGGTATTAGTCGGATGAAATACGTGGGTTACGTGTTTGGAGGAGACGTTCTTAGGTTTTTTCATGGTGGAGACGAGTGCCTCACCATACCCTCGACATGGAGTACGGCTCCGAATCAAAAGTATGAAACATATTATTTCCCCTTTCCTGCAAACGATTTTAATCAAGAAATATATTAGATTCAAATGGAAGCAATGCTTTGTTTGCATTTTGCCCAATCCTGTGCATGAAAACTAATTATTATCAACGAGGTTGCATTAGCATGAATTTATTACAATATGTATTGCAGTGAGGTCTTTAGATTTTGAATGTTAATTCATGTTAAAATTAATGTTTCCTAAAAAAAATTTGCAGTATGGTTATTTACGAAGGAGGAAGTGTAATGAGTCAGGCTCGATCCTTGTGGCGATTAGAACTATCCAGAACAAAATGGTCTGGTGGATTTATCAACTGGATGCACCCAATGAGAATCAGGCATCTAACCACAGGTCGTTATCTTGGTGTTAACGAAGCAAATAATGAACTTTACCTCGTCGATAGGTAAATTAAAAAATATTTTTCATAAACAAGCAACTAATTATTCGCTTCTAGTTTAATGTTGTGAATTTATTTTTCCTTGATAATTGATTAATTATTGTAGGAAAGAGGCAACCACAGATATATGTAATTTTTTACTACGGCAAGAAAAAGACGATCAAAAAGTTGCTCTAGAAGACAAAGACTTAGAAGTAATTGGAATGCCTATTATCAAATATGGAGATTCTACAGTCATCATGCAACATGCACAAACAAGTCTCTGGGTTTCTTACAAGGTAAATAACATTTAATGAATTCTGAACAATCTAATTATTTTGTCATATACCAAAGAATGAGCTTATTTTCAACCGCTGTCTTTCAGTCATACGAAACGAAGAAAAAGGGCGTTGGAAAAGTCGAAGAAAAACAGGCAGTTTTACAAGAAGAGGGAAAAATGGATGATGGTCTGGATTTTTCTCGATCCCAAGAAGAGGAATCTCGAACAGCGAGAGTCATCAGGAAATGCAGTAGTCTCTTCACACAATTCATTACGTAATAATTATATTTTCCAAATATGTGGTAACACTGATTAGAGATCAAAAAATGACAAAACTAATAATATAATTAAAACAAAGTTATAAATTATTACTATTTAAATTATATCTCTTTTAGTGGATTAGAAACACTGCAGGTTGATAGAAGGGCTTCCCAATTTTTCCTCAATGTAAATCTCAACGAAATGGTCATGTGCCTTGAGGATCTGATCAACTACTTTGCTCAACCTGAAGACGACATGGGTAATTCCAAACCTAACTAAAAATGTCTAAGCTTGAATCATACAATTTGCAAACTTAAATTACAATTTTTAAAATTATAATTTTTCTAATTTTTCGTTACTGTACTTCAGAGCACGAAGAAAAACAGAACAAAATCCGTGCCTTGAGAAATCGTCAGGATCTCTTCCAAGAAGAAGGAATCTTAAATCTTATTTTGGAAGCTATAGACAAAATAAACGTCATCACTTCACAAGGGTTTTTGGTGGCCCTTTCGGGGGATGAAAGTGGACAAGCTTGGGACCAAATTTCAGGATACTTGTACCAGCTTTTGGCTGCAATTATCAAAGGAAATCATACCAATTGTGCACAGTTTGCAAATAGTAATCGTCTAAACTGGCTCTTTAGTCGACTGGGTTCTCAAGCTTCTAGTGAAGGAACAGGAATGTTGGATGTACTGCATTGTGTACTTATTGATTCTCCAGAAGCTTTAAACATGATGAGAGTAATTATTTCTTCATTCTTCATACTTACTTCATTCAAGATTTTATTCAGAGTAAATATTAACTTAAGGTTTTCCATAGGATGAACACATTAAAGTTATAATATCCCTACTGGAGAAACATGGAAGGGATCCAAAAGTGTTGGACGTTTTGTGTTCCCTCTGCGTTGGTAACGGAGTTGCAGTTCGATCTTCGCAAAATAATATTTGTGATTTTCTTCTGCCAGGAAAAAATTTATTATTGCAGACTCAATTGGTTGATCATGTAGCTAGTGTGAGACCAAACATCTTTGTTGGTAGAGTCGAAGGCTCTGCTTTGTATCAAAAATGGTATTTCGAAGTCACTGTGGACCATATTGAGCAGACGACACACATGATGCCACATTTGAGAATTGGGTGGGCCAATACTGCTGGGTGAGAATTCATCTCAATTATTGTTCAGTCTATTAATTTTTATTAACTTAATTTCATCAATAATGTGACCAATCCTTTAATTTATTTTAGGTACGTACCATACCCAGGTGGTGGTGAAAAGTGGGGTGGAAACGGAGTAGGTGACGACCTCTACTCCTTCGGCTACGACGGAGCCTATCTATGGACAGGAGGTAGAAAATCTCAAGTGATGGATGAATTTACAGAACCGTTCATCAAGAAAGGCGACGTGGTTGGTTGTTCCCTAGATCTAACAGTTCCAGTTATAAACTTTGCCTTCAATGGAATGCCAATCAGTGGATCCTTTCGCAACTTCAACCTTGATGGAATGTTCTTTCCAGCCATTAGTTGCTCCTCAAAATTATCATGTAGATTCCTCCTCGGTGGAGATCATGGAAGACTCAAATTCGAACCCCCTGAAGAATTTTCTCCACTCGTCGAAAGTCTTCTTCCTCAACAAATTCTTTCTCTGGATCCATGTTTCTATTTTGGAAACATGAACAAAGTAGTTATAGCTGGCCCTTGGCTTGTTGAAGATGACACAGCATTCGTCCCAGCTCCAGTTGACACATCCATGATCAACTTACCTACTTATGTTGAGCAAATAAGAGATAAACTTGCAGAAAATATCCATGAGATGTGGGCGATGAACAAAATCGAAGCTGGATGGATCTATGGAGAACAAAGAGATGATCTTAACAAGATACATCCTTGTATTGTTCAGTTTGAGAGACTGCCAGCTGCTGAGAAACGATATGATACACAATTGGCTGTTCAAACCTTAAAGACGATTCTTGCTCTTGGGTATTATATAACGATGGACAAACCTCCATCAAGAATCAAGACTCTAAGGTTGCCAAACGAACCTTTTTTGCAAAGTAGTGGCTACAAGCCTGCACCACTTGATCTCGGTGCTATTAACTTGACGCCAAAAATGGAGGAACTTGTTGATCAGTTGGCTGAAAACACACATAACTTGTGGGCTAAGGAACGAATTAGTCAGGGGTGGACTTATGGGTTGAATGAAGATTCGGAAATGAGAAGGAGTCCTCATCTTGTTCCATATCCTAAGGTAGTATTATTAGTTTTTATTAGAATTCGGTATGCATTCTATGTAATTGTGCAATAATCTTTTTTATCATTTGTAATGATAAGGTCGATGATGCTATCAAGAAGGCTAATCGAGATACAGCTAGTGAAACTGTTAGGACTTTGTTGGTTTATGGGTATATGTTGGATCCGCCAACTGGAGAACAACATGAGGGTAATTTTTTCTTAATAATTACTTTTGGTCCAAATAAACATTTTATCTGTAAAATGTTCTTCATTTTTATAGCATTGCTTCTAGAAGCAAACAGATTACGTCAGCTATCATTTAGGACTTATCGAGTCGAAAGACATTATGCTGTCACCAGTGGAAAATGGTACTTTGAATTTCAAGTTTTGACTGCTGGACCAATGAGAGTTGGATGGTCCAGGGCTGATTGTCCGCCAGGAAATATGTTGGGAAACGACGATAGCACTTGGGCGTTCGATGGTTATAATGTAAGTTCGCATTGCTATCTCTTTTCAATCCAGTTTAATCAAAGGCAATTGAAAAGTTCAGTTTGAAACTTTGCGTTTGAAATTGAGATTTTCGAATTGAGTTGAAAACGTCTGAAGATAAATTTAATATTTTCAAACAATAATAAATTATGACTCCTCAAATGTGTCGGAATGCAAATGATTGCAATAGTACACTGATTGCAGATCTTATGCGTTCGTTATTCTTCCAAATTTCTAGGACTTGATACAATTGACAACACTCTAAAATTACTTTTTGATGAAGATATATACTATATTTTGCCTTTTTTGACTATTTAAGAAAGAATGTGTTTTTGTAAGTATGGCAAGATTATTGAGAACCAGGAATGTCAATTCCAGTCATATAAAGTGACTAAGAGTTGTTAATAAGATTATAAAAGCGTATTAAAATAATGTATCAAATAATTCGTCGTAAACATTAGGTGACCAAAGTACACGGTGGTACCAGCGAGACTTTTGGTCATAAATATCAAGTGGGCGATGTAGTCGGCTGTTTCATTGACGTCGCAGACAGAACTATCAGTAAGAGTTCCATTTACCCATAGCCAATTGCAGTCTACGACTCTTACATCCTTTGTTTTTTTTTGTTTCTGGTCACTACTTGTCTCAGTCTCGCTCTATGTTTATACATGTTGATTTTTGTTTTTGCATCCTCTCCCAAGAGAATGAAATAGAATTTCATTCAATCAACCATTTTGATATTGATCGTTTAAATCTGGAGACTCACTTCCCAATTGTCACAAAAAAATACTTTTCTTATTTCCTTGTTTTAAATTATACCTATGACTAATGTTTCTAAAAATAAAGCAATTGGAAGATTTATTATATTCAAAGTTTTATTAGATTACTCTTGGGACCTATCGATTTTTTATACTTCAGTTTTTCTTCATGTACTTGTAAATAATCTTCTGCTTTCCACAATAGAATTTAGAACATTAGCTTCAAGCGCATTTTTAAAGTATTATTTACTAGGATTTAAAGTTTTGCTTGCACTTTAGCTTAGGTCCTATTCTGTAAATCTAAATTTTGTTGCTACTTCTTTATACACAGCTATAGTTGCATACAATATTATTGACAATTATCAGTAAATAAATCTTGGGGAAGTAAACAAGGAGCTATTTTTTATTATTTTGAAAAGTATTGAGTATCATACTGAAAAATTATATTATCAAGCAGTTTCATTGACCACATACCATTTTTGCCATTGTTCCCTAACTGCCTTAACGCATTATTTTTTCAGTATCATAAATTGCGAATTATAATTCATAGAATTTTTACATTTACAATATTTATATGGCGCTGAGAGCGTGTCAGGTGATCTTCGTCGGTTTTATTATTCATTTTCTGGTTCGATCAGTTGTTAATATAAATATCAAGTAGAAATTTGAATAAAAATTTTAGAGAAAAAATTCAAAATGCATACCATTGGTGTTTCTTTCAAGGAGGAAAAAGTATACTCGGGATCTGCTGAAACATTCGGCAAACAATGGCAGGTTGGAGACGTTGTCGGGGTTTTCCTGGATCTTATTGATCGAACAATTAGTAAGGCGGAATCTTTAGGCGAAAGTTTCAACTGCCATTTCAAAGCTAAATAATCTGGCTGTCGAAGTAGATTACTGGATATCAATACTCCTATAGCTAAATTAATATTTAATTTGCTTACATTTTTGTATGTCAAAACAATCTTATTTACTCTGTATGTCAATATAATTGTTTTTATTTATTATTATTTATTGATAGTATATCATTAAAGTGATGGCTTTATTTCTCCGTCCAATATCTAAACCGCAAGGATTTTGAATGGAAAAATAATATTCTGATATAATAGTTTCTGAAAATATCTTTCAAAATAAAAATATTAATCTAAGATTATATTTTTGGTATCCATTATTCTCTTGAGTGGCCATTAGCAAAGTCAGAGCTTTTACTCATTACTACCTTACACGCTTAGCATTAATAATCAGCGATCACCAATTTTATAGGATAAAGGCATATTACATAGAATCTGATTCGCTATGAATTTTTAATATTTTGGCATGCAATTCACTTTCCTGAATTTTTAATTCTTTTAGAGTAGGGTGGTCCTTTGTAGGTGGATACTTATACTTTTTTCAGTCGACTCTAAACACAATTTTATTGCTTAAAGTCCGGTAAAAAATGTCAAAATCGATTTTGGAACCACCCTATCCCATTGTAGAGAAACTATATGCTCATTTTTATTTGCGAACATTTTTGAAACTCGCTGTAAACTTCCAGTATTCAAATTCAAAGAAACTATCAATAATATAACGTTATTTGTCATATTTCTGAAATATTTACTTACGATATAATTAATTAATTGATATCTGTACTTATTAACAGACTTACAAAATTGGTGTATTAACAATCCAGAAAATGTATTGGTGTATTAATCTAAAGTACTTGCACACAACGGACTCAATATGTTCTCAGTGTTTAACACAAAATTTTGTCGTCCTTTCTTGTTTTCCCCATCTAACACGTCTCATGCAAGTACACGTGTACTCATTCTGAGTGTACATATAATGCGGTTTTTCGCTTTTTTGTTGCTTGTCCATTTGCTCGTTCATTATAAGTTCGATGCGAACGATAAGCTGACTGATTTTATAATTCTGATATTATATAATTATATTCTCATTATTTTTTACGATTCTGCAAACTTAGGTGCAAACCAGATAATAAAATCGCTGTACCATAGTCGGTTGCATGAGCAATTTATTTACCTAGTTGTTTGATGCAGTTAAATCCTTCTTTAAAAGAAGTTTGAGTCAGCCATTCGTTTAATATTGTGTTTTTTTCATTTTAAATTGATTTAAATCATTAATTTAAACTATTTAGGTTTTTCACTTAACGGAGAACTTCTCATGGATGCTCTTGGTGGAGAAACATCATTTGCTGACGTCCAAGGAGAATCGTTTGTGCCAGCTTTTACTCTAGGGGTTGGACAAAAAGCTAAATTGACTTTTGGCCAGGATGTGAATACGCTGAAATTTTTTACCACCTGTGGTTTACAAGAGGGATATGAACCCTTTTGTGTGTAAGTTTATATTAATGAGAGTTCAGTTTAATTACAACTAAACTCCATGCGATAATTTATATATTAAGTGTCTTTGTGTTGAAGATGCTTGTTACTATTTATCTAAATGAAAGTCTCTCGTTTAAAATTTAAAAAATCAATTTAAATCCTTATTTCTTATAGGAATATGAATCGACCTGTGACCTACTGGTATACAAAGGATCAGCCAATTTTCGAAAATACTGACGATATGGCTGACACCAGGATAGACGTGGCCAGAATTCCAGCTGGTTCTGATTCTCCACCATGTTTGAAAATTTCCCATAATACCTTTGAAACAATGGAAAAAGCAAACTGGGAGTTTTTGAGACTTTCCCTACCTGTAATTTGCGGCCCTTCATTCATTTCTGAAGGAGAAAAAATGAGAAGATGGCAGGAAATTAAAATGAAGCAAAACAGACTTCTGATTGAACAGATGGAACAAATTCAACAATCTACACCGTCTGCTCATATTGAGCAAATCATGAGATCCGGATTCAGTATGAGTGATATTAAAGGTAGAATTTTTTGAAATTGTTTTTACTTTCAAATAATTCGAGATGAAAAATAATTTAAGGTTGTTAGCGAATAATGAGTAACCATAAATTAAGATTAAATATTTATTCAGGACTACAAAGGAATTATTCTGAAGACGCTGTAGAAAATGATGAAATGATGAAGGAGTCTCCACTTCCGGTACAACGAAACAAACCATCAAGACCCCCAAGAAAAGGATCAATTACTGGATCTCGAGGAGTTGCTTTGAATCGAGCAACCAGTGAAGCAGAAATGAATGGCTATGGCGATGTAAATGGAGAAGCCAAGGACGATAAAAAAAAGCGCGGTCGATCACCTTTTCGGTAAAATTTAATTAAAAATATTTTGTATTAAGTCATTGATGTTATTTAATAATTTTAAACTTTAAACTTATTGGAATTTATTCCTCTTAGCAAGCGTAGTCACGAAATGGAAGACATCGCGTAAGTTATGGTGTTGACCTTGAAACGAGTTTCACATATCCTTAGATTTCATTCTATAGATACTACATATTTTTATTCATTTATCCCTCATTGTTTTTGTGAAGTCTGGTGATTATTTTGATTACAAGATTCCAATCATGGACTATGGCCCTTAACTCCTCAATACTTTTTGGATTTAATTTGAAATTAAACATTTTAAATGCCCCTTAAAAATAAGAATTGTCATAGAAAACTTATTTCAGTTCAAACGTCTCCAGATTTTTCTCGAGGAAGGCCAAATCACCAGATGCGAAGGCAAAGACACCAGAACCATTCGCTAGGTCTGATGTTTCTGAAAGAAGTATGAAGCATACTACTTTGGCAAAATCACCCAGCCGGGCTGCCCAAGTTCGAGTATCTACAGTAAGCCAATATTTTCTGGATTTTCGTCCCAATTTTTGAAATATTTATGATGTATGGATATAAAAGCATAAAATTTCTTTCAGACTGATTTGAAAATGATACCTCCGCAAATTCCTGAAAGGAACGCTCCAAAGGCAATGTCTGTTGTGACTGGAACTGGAGTCGAATCAATTGGAAATGAAATTTTCGATGCAGACTGCCTGAAATTAATGAACGAATATTTTTATGGTGTTAGAATTTTTCCAGGACAGGATCCAACTCATGTTTATGTTGGTTGGGTCACATCCCAGTACCACCTGCACACTAAAGATTTTAATCTATCGAAAGTTAGAAAAGCATCAGTAGTCATTGTTGATAACTATGATCGACCTGTCGATCAGTGAGTTCTTTACCAAGTTTAAGAAATATATTTGTTTACAATAAATTGTCACACTCTTATCAATGATTATTATTTTATAATTTAGAGTCGATCGCCAAAGTTGTTACATGGTTAGAGCAGATGAGCTCTATAATGAAGTGACTCAAGATGCATCAGGAAAAGGTGCATCCCAAGGAATGTTCGTAGGTTGTTTTGTGGACACAGCCACTGGATATATAAGCTTCACATGTGAAGGAAAAGAAACAAGCCATAAATTCAAAATGGAACCAGACACCAAACTGTTCCCAGCAATATTTGTGGAAGCGACAAGTAAAGAAATTTTGCAAATTGAACTTGGAAGAACATCGACCACTTTGCCCCTGTCAGCTGCTGTTTTACAGAATTCTGAACGTCACGTGATTCCCCAATTTCCACCGAGATTAAAAGTCCAATGTCTAAAACCCCATCAATGGGCACGAGTTCCCAATCAGACACTTCAAGTTCATGCTTTGAAACTTTCGGATATCAGAGGATGGTCCATGCTTTGTGAAGATGCAATTTCGATGCTGGCTTTGCACATACCAGAAGAGGATAGGTGTATTGATATCCTAGAATTGATAGAAATGGACAAGATGCTTAGGTAGAGTTGTATTAAAATTATTTTGTTTTGTAACCATACATTTTAATTTTTTATGAGAATAAGGAGATTTCAATTTATCTCACCTGATTACAGTTTCCACGCACACACTTTGACACTTTATGCAGCATTGTGTTACCAATCAAATTACAGAGCTGCTCATGCTTTGTGTCAACATGTTGATCAAAAACAATTGTTGTATGCTATAAGAGCAGAATACATGTCTGGACCTCTTCGTCAAGGGTTCTACGATGTGCTTATATCGTTGCATCTGGAATCCCATGCCACCACTATGGAAGTTTGCAAAAACGAATATGTCATTCCATTAGGTGAGAAACCAAATGACCATTGATAATTATTATAAAAAAAGAATAACAGGCTAAGATCACATGATTAGAAGTTTTCCTAAATGTTTTTTTCTTATTAGGTCAAGAGTTGAAAGATTTATATGAGGACCCGGAAATGAAACATAGCTTGAGATACTTAGAAACAGAGTCTGTTCGTCCTCAGATGAAAATGAGTGGAATAGGGTAGGTCTTGAAGTTATCAATCCCTTGCTTCATATCTTACGAATTGAAAACTATATCTTGTAAAGACCATATCCTTCTCAGGGAAAACCACAACATCGAGAATATAAGAGCACTTTATAGTCCCCATTTTCCTCTTGATATTGTTCGAGATTACGTGATGATGGCTCTGAATGAAGCAGTGGAGGTCAACCAGGTTCACAACAGGGACCCAATCGGTGGCAGTAACGAGAATCTATTTTTGTATGTAAGCGACGTCTAATTGACGCTTCATTTTATAAATAATTTTTCAACAGAATATTTCTGAAAATATATGGATTAAAAAATATCTCCCAGATGCTTCGACAATCTTGTAAGTACCTACTCATTCCTTACAATTTCAGACCTTTAATAAAACTAGTGGACAGACTGCTCCTAGTTGGGATGTTGAGGAACGCAGATGTGAAGAAGTTACTTATTATGATAAATCCAGAAACGTGGGATGTCACCTTCGATAAGGGTATGTCTATGTTCAAGAGCATTTCTGAGTATCTGAATCTTTCTTCAATCTTAATTCGTTTAAATATAACTGTTCAAGATTCTTGTTTGTAATATTCTCTTTCATTACAGTGGGAAAAGATGAACACAAAAAAGGACTCTTGCACATGAAAATGGCAGAAGGAGCAAAACTGCAGATGTGCTACTTGCTTCACCACTTGAATGATATCCAGTTACGTCATCGAGTAGAGTCTATAATCGCCTTCAGTCACGATTTTGTTGGAGATCTTCAAACTGACCAACTTCGACGTTACGTAGAAATCAAACAATCTGATTTGCCATCAGCTGTAGCTGCAAAAAAGACAAGAGAATTTCGATGTCCTCCTCGTGAGCAGATGAACGCTATTTTGAATTTCAAGAATCTTGAAGGAGAAGATAGTGACAATTGTCCTTGTGGAGAGGAACTCATTGCAAAAATGACCGAGTTCCATAGTGATCTGATGTCTTATGTTTCACTACATGCTCTTCAAGAGGCTGCAGATGCTGCAAATGAGGTGTTGGAGATTGAGAAACCTGGAGCCATGAAGAGACTCTTCAATTTTATTAATACTGTTAAAGAACTTGAAGACGAACCCAAAGTTGAACCAGAACCAGAGAAGAAGACACCTGAAGGTACATACGGTACCTACTTTTACCTTATCAAATTTAGGAATCCATCACAATGAATGTTATTTTTTGTTACAGAGGTGTTTCGTAAAGTCTTGATAGCCACCATCGTAAAATGGGCAGAGGAGTCACAAATCGAAACACCTAAGTTGGTACGTGAGATGTTCAGCCTACTCGTTCGTCAATACGACACAATTGGAGAATTAATTCGTGCCTTAGAAAAAACCTACGTCATCAATAGCAAAACCAAACAGGATGTGGCAGAAATGTGGGTAGGATTAAGCCAGATCCGAGCTCTTCTACCTGTTCAGATGTCACAGGAAGAAGAAGATCTTGTGAGAGAAAGACTCTGGAAACTGGTCAACAATCATACATTCTTTCAGCATCCAGATTTGATTAGAGTACTAAGGATACATGAGAATGTAATGGCAATCATGATCAATACTCTTGGAAGAAGAGCTCAAGCTCAGTCTGATGGTCAGGCTCAGGCTCAAGCTCCAGCAGCAGAAGGTGAAACTACTTCTAAGGAGAAGGACACATCTCACAATATGGTTGTTGCTTGTTGTCGATTCTTGTGCTACTTCTGCAGAACATCCAGACAAAATCAAAAAGCCATGTTCGATCATTTTGATTTTCTTTTGGAGAACAGCAACATTCTGTTATCTAGACCATCTTTAAGAGGATCCACTCCACTTGACGTGGCATACTCGTCGCTTATGGAGAACACAGAATTGGCACTGGCTCTCAGGGAACATTATCTGGAGAAAATTGCTATTTATCTTTCGCGATGTGGGCTCCAGTCCAATTCAGAATTGGTGGAAAAGGGTTACCCTGATTTAGGTTGGGACCCTGTAGAAGGAGAACGTTATCTTGATTTTTTGAGATTCTGCGTCTGGGTCAATGGTAAGTTTCTGCTTAATTTATAACATCATAATATCATTCTAATGATTTTTTTCCATTATTATCTCGTATATTTGTTGTCTATTTCAGGCGAAAGTGTTGAAGAAAACGCAAATCTGGTGATACGTCTTCTAATTCGAAGACCTGAATGTTTGGGTCCAGCTCTTCGAGGAGAGGGTGAGGGATTGCTAAGAGCAATTATGGAAGCAAACAAGATGTCTGAACGAATCGCTGATCGTCGAAAAGTAAGTGACCTAAAATTTTTTAGGCAGACAAACTTGGTTGATCAGATAATCGATAAGTCTCGTGAGTAATATAAATGTTGAAAAGTGAATAATATATATTGCACTAGTTTTCAAAAGCACGTGAATGCAACTGTTGTATTTTAAAACTAATGGGCTCTAATAGAGCTGTAGAAATGATAGTTTAGAATAGGTAGACTCTGGTTTTAAGATTCTGTCCATTTTGTGAAAGTAGAGATAGCGGATGATGAAAAGTACTAGAATCTTCTCGAGATTTGGAATCGGATTTTTTCTACAGCTTTTGATGATAGTTTGAGAGATTTTCTGAGTTTAAGCGAGTTCTTCTTTTCCACGCATGTTAGAAACCCTGTACTAATTTGGTATCAACTTAGCACTTTAAACAGCTAAATGATGAACCGGATGGAAACTCTGCTGGGGCTACATTTGAGCATCCATTACCTGAATCAGACGAGGATGAAGATTATATTGATACTGGTGCTGCTATTCTTAATTTTTATTGTACCCTGGTTGATTTACTTGGTCGTTGTGCACCAGATTCTTCTGTGATAGAACAAGGTATTAACTAATACAAGGTATAAATAATATTTTGTTCAAGGTCATGATATTTAATATCATTTTATTACATATATAATTTCCAGGAAAGAATGAATCTCTTCGAGCAAGGGCTATCTTAAGATCATTAGTACCCCTTGATGATCTTCAAGGAGTTCTCTCACTTCGCTTTACGTTGCTGAACCCAGCTGCTGGGGAGGAAAGACCAAAAAGTGACACACCATCAGGATTAATTCCAGGTCATAAACAGAGCATTACTATGTTTCTGGAACGCGTTTATGGAATTGAGACACAGGAATTATTTTTCAAACTATTGGAAGAAGCTTTCTTACCTGATCTGAGAGCTGCAACAATGCTCGATCGGGTATGTTTAAGACATATTATGATAAGATGTTAGAGAAGAAGAAAAAGAGATCAGGTTTGAATAAAACTAAAATTTTATTTGCAGAATGATGGTTATGAATCAGATATGGCGCTAGCAATGAATCGCTATATTGGAAACAGTATTCTACCCTTGTTGATCAAACACTCGAAATTTTATAATGAGGCAGACAATTATGCTAGTTTGCTTGATGCTACTTTGCACACCGTGTATCGTTTGAGCAAGAACAGAATGTTGACGAAAGGACAACGTGAAGCAGTTTCAGATTTCTTGGTTGCCTTGACAAGGTTGGTTGCAAAACAAGTTAAATGTATTTAGAGGTCATTTTTATTGTTAACGTGCTGGTTTTTCTTCTAGTCAAATGCAACCAAGCATGCTGCTGAAGCTTCTTCGAAAGCTGACTGTTGATGTTTCCAACCTATCAGAGTACACAACAGTAGCTTTAAGGGTATGTATAAATAATTATGATCTGTATCGAAATTAATTAGAAAATCATCTTTAACTGAATGTGACTACAAAAATAAATCTACTAAAATTCACATTACAGCTCTTGACATTGCATTATGACCGTTGTGGAAAATATTACGGGTCAACTGGATCAAGTAGTTCCAGCCCATATGGTGCATCCAGTGATGAAGAAAAAAGATTGACGATGGTCCTCTTCAGTAACATATTTGACTCCCTATCGAAAATGGACTATGATCCAGAATTATTTGGAAAGGCACTACCATGTTTGACAGCCATTGGTTGTGCTCTTCCACCAGATTATTCATTATCTAAAAACTGTGACGATGAATGGTATGGAAGTAAATCAGCTTCCACTCAATCCACTGATGGACCCTATAATCCTCAACCCATCAACACTTCGAGGTATTTGTAGATTTATTCAATGATTACCTTTATGTCCTACAATATTATTTATACTAATAAAAATTTCTTGAATTGTAGTGTTGTGCTAAACAATGACTTGAATCAGATAGTTCAAAAGTTTTCCGAACACTATCATGATGCTTGGGCCAGTCGAAAGTTAGAAAACGGATGGACTTATGGAGACCAGTGGTCAGATGCAAATAAAACTCATCCTCGATTAAAACCTTATAACATGTTGAATGATTATGAAAAGGAGCGGTATAAAGAACCAGTTAGAGAAAGTCTAAAGGCTCTGTTGGCGATCGGGTGGAGTGTTGAGCATGCAGAAGTTGATGTACCATCCACTAATCGAAATTCTTTAAGAAGATCTTCTAAAAGTCAGGTAAGCAACAAATACAATACCAGCTTTATCATGTGAATTTGAAACCCAAGGTAGTCTATTAATTTATTTATGAATTTAGGGTGACTCTGCGAATCCGTTCAACTACAATCCTCATCCTGTTGACATGACCAACCTAACACTTAGCAGAGAGATGCAAAACATGGCTGAAAGACTGGCTGACAATGCTCATGACATCTGGGCAAAAAAGAAAAAAGAAGAACTCCTGACTGTTGGTATGTTTAAAGACAATCCAACAAATACTACTAATTAAATTTATAAATAAGTAACTTTTATAATGAATAAATAACAGTCTGGATGATTTAAATATGGTTTGATTTCAGGTGGAGGAATACATCCGCAACTAGTTCCCTATGATCTTCTAACGGACAAAGAGAAACGAAAAGATCGAGAGCGATCTCAAGAATTCTTAAAGTACCTCCAATACCAGGGTTACAAACTTCACAAACCAAATCGAGGAGGAGAAACTGAGGTTGGTGGAGTTGGTGCAGCAGTTGAACTAAGATTCGCCTACTCATTGTTAGAAAAGCTGATAGCGTACCTCGACAAAGCAACAATCAACATGAAACTCTTGAGGCCTTCGGACACCTTCAGTAGGAGGTCTAGTTTCAAAACTGCCACCAGGGATATCAAGTTCTTCAGCAAAGTTGTTTTGCCACTGATGGAAAAATACTTCAGCACTCACAGGAATTATTTCATAGCTGTAGCAACAGCAACTAACAATGTTGGTGCTGCATCTCTGAAAGAAAAGGAAATGGTAGCTGCTTTGTTTTGTAAATTAGCCAGTTTGCTTCGATCCAGAATGGCTGCTTTTGGAGCAGATGTGAGGATCACTGTCAGGTGCCTTCAAGTTCTCGTCAAGGGTATTGATGCAAAGTCACTAGTCAAAAACTGTCCAGAATTCATCAGAACATCCATGTTAACTTTCTTCAACAATACTGCTGATGATCTTGGTCATATTATTCTTAATCTACAAGAAGGGAAGTTTAGTCATCTGAGGGGAACACATCTGAAGACTTCGACTTCACTTTCCTATTTCAATAGTGTCATACTGCCTGTACTGACTGCCATGTTCGATCATCTGGCAGCTTTCGAATATGGCAGTGACCTCTTGTGTAAGTCTTTTGAAGATTAAAATTTTTAGTTTGGAAGACTATATTGCATTCGGTGGATTAGAATTAATTTTTTTTTCTTTTTAGTGGACGAGATTCAAGTAGCTTCCTACAAAATGCTGGCATCTCT
>CAKNWT010316931.1:0-11824 GCA_932066315.1 Andricus coriarius
TATATAATTGTAAAACAGAAATAGGTGAAATTTTGATTTTACTGGCAAGTGTCATATGGGGCGGAATGAGCAACTGTTCTGGGGCGGTATGAGCCACCTCTTCCTGTGCATTAACCTAACCTCTTAGTGTAGCAGTCAGTAGGTTAAGATGCAGTGTTTTATTGCATCAAATTGTGCAGTGTCTTTATTATGGTGCAAACGTATAAACAACTAATCTTGTCGAGAAAAATGCTCAGAAAAAGTTTGACAGCTGCACTGATTATGGATCTGTATTATAATATAATCGGAATTGCTGGCAACCAGAAGAGAGCACTATTTTTCTGGTATATTTCTTAAGTAACTTTGTTTGAAAACTCGCAAGATGCTATAAAATGAGAAAAACATTGTTATGGTTGAAAAATACGGCAAACATATTTAAAAAACGGCTTAAAATCCCAGTATGTATGAAATTCAGTGTCATGTAGTGGACCAGTCTAGTATTTGGGAGTTTTCTTACGGTAAATTTTAACTTTGACTGAGACAATGTACTCGAAACAGTCAAAAAATGGTTATATTTATTTCTGTGAAACAATTGTTAAAGACATGTAGATATAAATCGTTTTTCTATTCTCTGTTTGTAGAGTTAGTAACGGTAGAGGTTGGGATTAAGGATTGCATCATTTTAACGTTAAATGCTTTAAATGTTCCGTAAAATGTTTGAAAAATATGTGTAAGATATGTTTTTGTTTTATAATACTCTAACTTAACAAAACTCTTACTTATAAATAACATATAATAAGTCATTTAATTATGTGGTTCATCCCGCCCCAGTGCCTGGCTCATCCCGCCCCAGGCATGGGGCGGTATGAGCCAAGCGCACTGCTTTTTTACTTTCGTTTCTAATTCCGCATATACTTTTTTATTTACTTTTATCTTGGCAAAATTATAATTAAAAATGCTTGTAGAATATATATAAGGACTTACTTTCAAGCAATTAATTAACATGTTTTAAATACTGACGTTAAAAAGACAACTATGTTCATCTCGCCCCACCCTACCCTAATATACTGATATGAAAATAATACAACCCTTATATGAATTATTACATATCAGAATTTTGACTTTTGGAATTGAGATTTTACATAACTCTTTTGTATTATTTATAGTTCTGTTTTGTATTAAATCCCAAAATAATTGTAAACTTTATCTAAATGCAGTATTGTCCTCCATTTACCTAACTAATTGGGTAAATTTTAATGAACAAATTTTCTCCGTGTATATAGTACAGTCGATAATGGCCCTGGCAGTTGATGGGGCTATAAACATTCAAGTAATAAAAAATTTTATTTTTGATATAGGATCAAAGAAATGTTTGTTTGCTTCAAACAAACATTTTTATGAGTGCAGCCCAAAATTCTCTCAAAACAGGGAAAATACGGTGAATAATAGAGGAATCAATTCTTTTAAATAACATTAATGTAAGTATCATATTCCTCAGGTTTATAGTCGAAATATATTGCATTTTCATCAAAATAGTGGAATTTTTAAGAAAAAAAATGCACACGGCTCGCTTTGCTCGCAAGTTTGAGCGCGTTAGGGCGCGCGACCGTTGGTTCTCGCGCTTCGCGATCGATATTATATTTATCTCGGGCTTCACGCTCGATGATGTATTTACCTCGCGCTATGCGTTCGGTCTTTTTATTTCCCCCACATTTGCGCCCAGACCTTTTAAAATGAAAGGTCAAATCATCGACAACTGTAATTTGTTGATTGTGAATTCTCTTTTGTTAAAGCTTCTTTGGCTTTAACGAGCACATTCTCATCACGAATCTCGTGCTTCCCACTCGATTTTGCCCAAAATCTGAACTTTTCTACATTATGTTCAACACTGTTATATCGTATGTATATATCATATTTATTTCTGTATCTCATGCTGGTACTGCTTATTCAGATTTTGCAAAATAATGCACAAATTTTATTTCTCATGATTACTTCAATATTTGCTCCTTACTTTGCAATAATTTTTATTCTCAGCTACCCTGAAAAATCCAACATTTCAATCAATGTATCTGATCACAATTCATAATATGCATTGGCATTGAAACATACGTATTTTCACTGTCTTGTTTTTATAATTATAAAAAAGTGTGTATCGTAACAAAAAATGTTGTTATTATACATTTTAATGTAACTTGTGTCATTTCTACATAAATTTAATTTGTTTATTTTCCACGTCACTTTTTTATGATTCAAACTGAAAATACACATACTAGTGTAAAGTGAATCTAAGCAAATTTGTAGATATAATTTAGGCGAAAAATTTTGTTAAATAAAAAGTTATTGTAGCTTGTGTCGTTTTTCCAAAAAGTAGATTTTTAATTTTTGATGCATTTTTATAACAAGAGTTTACAACAAATTTGTAGATCTATTTTGGTTGAACAACTTTTCTTTTCATTTTTTTCGTTTCTTGTGTCGTTCTTCCAAAAATTCAATTTTTTTATTTTTATTCTAATTTTTTACGAATGAAAAAAATACTACTGGCCCTTTCTAAAAATTATAAATAACAAATTTCTACATTCTGTTTGAGTGAACAAGTTTGCCTATTATTTTTTTTCTTTCCTTGCGTCTTTTTCCAAAACATTAAATTTTTTTATTTTTAATGTTTTTTTTACGATTAAAATAAAAACTAAGCGTCCTATCGAAAAATTGTTACTGAAAAATTAGTAGCTGTTTTTTGGATGAGTAACTTCTGTCTATTCATTTTTTCTCATAGCTTGTATCGTTTGTCAAAAAATTTAATTGTTTTATTTTTAATTTTGTTTTTCACGAATAAAACCAAAACTACGCGTTCTATCAAAAAGTGATTTATAAAAAATTTGTAGATCTTTTTTGGGTACAAAATCTTTTTGCATTTTTTTTTTTTTTGTATCTTGCATAGTTTGACCGCAAAATGGAATTTTTAATTTTTCATCATTTTTTGTGCGGTCAAAATTTGAATTTTTGATCTTTCGATCAAATTCAAAAAGTTGTTATGATAATCTTTTAGGGCTCTCAAAAAGAAACGTTTTTCTCCTCTTGACATTTTTCCATATCGTGCGTTGTTCGGCTTAAAATGTTCATTTTCTTTAGTTTTTTTTTTATTTTTAAAATGCTATAACTCTGATAATTTTCATTTAATCGAAAAATGTCATTAGGATAAATTGTTTGTCTTTTTAAGTACTACTAATAACCGTAAATAGAATTTGCAAATCTTGAAAAAAAGTGGTCTCAATAAATTTCAAAATGTGCTCAGTTTTTGAATTTTTATCCAAAATGGCTGGTTAACAAAGTCGTTCTTTCTTTTTAGGCCTTCAAAAAGTGTGTTAAAGCACAATCCAATCTGATCAATATTTTGAAAGTTATCGTGCCTACACGATACTACAGACTACAGACACCTTCGTAAAAATAATTTTTTCTGACTCAAAACGTCGACATTTGATTGAATCCGCGAAAGTCATTTTCCACATAAAACCAATACCTTCTCATTGAGACGAGAATGTAAAAAAGAGTTGAGTTTTCCAGCTAAAAAGTCGAATGTTTTAGAAAACACTTGACTTTTATATCCGAATATATCAATTTTCAACCGAAGAGTTCACTTTTAACCAAGAAAGATGAATTTTCAACAAAATAGTTCAATTTTTAACCAAAAGAGATCAATTGTGGACCAAAAAGCTTCGAGAAAAGGGACCAACTCTGCAGAGCCAAAATTTACAGGACGGGTTGTTGAAAATGGTCCGTTTGCAGGTAGCAATGAAGCGAAGCAAATTTTGCAATTAATTATTGAAGCTAATTTTGCAGGTAAACGAATCCTGATAACGCCACGTGAAAGAGGAACTTATAAACTATGGAAAACCATTAAAACCTGATAATCGATTTTTTCAGAGTTCTCCCTTTTCTCTGAGCGCGTCATATATGATATTAGACTTTACAATTAAAAAGAATTAACTTTCCACCATAAAACATAAATTTTCAATAAAAAAAGATAACTTGAAGAAATTGTTCGATTTTCAAAAAATAATTTGATTTTCAATCCAACAGTTAAATTTTTAACAAAAAGGGATGAATTCTGAAGCATATATATAGTAATAGACTTTTTAATGAACAAGAATCTACTTTCAACTAAAAAAGACAACTGTCCTACCAGAAGAGGAATTTTGAATCCAAAAGGACCTATTTTTTATAAAAAAAAGTGGCCGGTACTACCCCACTCTGCCCTAACTTTAAAATATGAATTATAAAATGATCTTCGATATTTTAACGGAGATGGGTGGTAACACTAAGCATCTGAAAAATTCCTGGTTTTCATAAAAATTCCGAGCTATTTCTCGGCTTTCTCCCAGTGCTCAAAATTACAGACAAATTCCCGGTTTTCCCAGTCAGTGACCACCCTGAAATTGATATCTTAATTTCAGAAATAGTATACACCGGACTCTCGGTTTAGGAAGAGTGTCGGGGGTTGCCTGCAAATAGCCTTATCCCAAATCGCGAGTCTCTTTCAAACCTAAGGTTTCTTGTTCAAAACAATCGATTTCCGAATCGAAAATTCCATTTTGCGGTCAAAGTATACAAGATACGAAAAAAGATAAATGGACAAAAATTGTGCACTAAAAAAAGAACTACAAATTTGTTATTAATCACTTTTTGATTGTACGAGTAGTTTTTGGTTCATTTGTAAAAACTGATTTAAGAATAAAATAAATTACATTTTTGGGACAAACGACATAAGCCACGAAAAAAATTAATAAACAAAAGTAGTTCACCCAGAAAGAGCTACAAATTTTTGTATTAATCATTTGTTGATAAGATGTGTAATTTTTGTTTTAGTCGTGAAAAATAATATAACAATAAAAAAAAATTGTGGAAAAACGACGCAAGGTACGAAAACAGATGAATAGACAAAAGTTGATCATATAATGTAGAAAATTTCGGATTTTGGACAAAATCGAGTAGGAAGCACGAGGTACGTGATGAGAATGTATTCGTTAAAGCCGAAGGAGCTTTAGCAAACGAGAATTCGCAATCACCAACGTACAGTTGTCGATGATTTGACCTTTTATTTTAAAAGGTGTGTGCACAAATGTGGGCGGAATACAGAAACCGAGGGTGTAACGAGAGGTAAATACAGTATCGAGCGCGAAGCGCCCGATAAATATATTATCGAGCGCGAAGCGCGAGAACCAACAGTCGCGCGCCCAAACTTGTGAGGGAAGCGAGCCGCGCGCGTTGACAGTGTGCCAATTTTTTCTGTAAACCGATAAAGTAAACTAAAATTGTTTAAAAAATTATGAACCTTTAAAATCTAATCCTTTTTTTTAGAAAATGTCAATTTACCGTAAAAATCGCTAACAAAACCGGAAAACCTACATTATTGAAAAGTATTTAATCTTTGAAATATAATAAGTATTGCATAAAAAAATCCATTTCCAGTATAAAATTCCAACATAATTCAAAATTGTTGAAAATTGACAATCCTAATGATGAGTTTTGTTTTAAAAAAATGCTAATTTCCGGTGAAAAAAATTAACACAGCCTAAATTTTTAGAAGTTTTAAGTCTACTTCGAAATTTTATGATTTTATACTAAAATTCCTTCTTCAAAAATACCAAGAGTCATGGAATAATTTGCGGATTCTTTCCATTATTCAGTGGACTGTCTTTATAGTTCCTGCACATTTGTTTACAGACCTTTTAAAATTAAAGGTCAAGCATCGACAACTGTAATTTGGTGATTGTGAATTCTCTTTTGTTAAAGCTCCTTCGGCTTTAACGAACACATTCTCATCACGCATCTCGTGCTTCGCACTCGATTGTGTCCAAAGTGTGAACTTTTCCACATTAAGTTCAACTCTATTATATCAAATATATATTATATTTATTTCTGTACCTCAGTCTGGGATTGCTTATTCAGATATTGCAAAATAATGTACAAATTTTAGTTTTCATGATTACTTTAATATTTGTTCCTTATTTTACACTAGTTTATTTTTTCAGCTACCCTGAAAAATGTATCATTTCAATATATTGATATTATTACAATTCATCATTTATGCATTGATATTGCAACAGATGTGTTTTCATTGTCTTGTTTTTATAATTAAATAAAAGTGCGCATCCTATAAAAAAAACAATTTTATTAATTAATATTTTATTGCACTTTGTGTCGTTTTCCCAAAAAATTAATTTATTATTTCAAGGTTATTTTTTACGATTTAAATAAAAAATACGCATCCTATCAAAAAATAATTCATAACAAATTTATAGATCTTTTTTGAGTGAATAACTTTTGTTGATTAATTTTTTCCATACCTTGTGTTGTTTTCCCAAAAATTAAATTTTTTTTTTTGTTAATGATATTTTTTACGATTAAAACAAAAAATGAGCGTGCTATAAAAAATAATTATTAATAAATTTGTAGTACTTTTTTATATGAACAACTTTTGCCAATTCATTTTTTTTCGTAGCTTGTGCCGTTTGTCCAAAAATTAAATTTGTTATTATTATGGCTATTTCTTACGATTAAAATAAAAACTACGCGTCCTATCAAAAAGTGATTCAGTAAAAATTTGTAAATCTGTTTTGGGAGCACAATTTTTGTCTGTTCATCTCTTCTCGTATCTTGCATAGTATGACCGCAAAATGGAATTTTTTATTTTTCATTATTTTTTGTGTGATCAAATTTGAATTTTCGATTTTTCAAGAAAATTCAAAAAGTTGTTATGATAATCTTGTAGGGCTTTGAAAAATCAACGTCTTTATTCTCTTGACTTTTTTTCATATCGTACGCTGTTTGGCTTCAAATTTTCATTTTGGATTGATTTTTTACATATTGTAAATGCTATAACTCTGATAATTTTCTTTTTATCGAAAAAAGGCATTGGGATACGTTGTTCGGCTTGCTGAGTACTAAGAATAGCCGTACATAAAAATTTGAAATCTTGAAAAAAATGGTCTCAACATTTTTTTAAATGCTCTAACTTTTTGAATTTTTATCCGAAATGGCTGGCATCTCTTCTCGATATAAAGAAAACAACATTTTTCCAAGAGAACCCCAGTTTAAAGATTTAAGTCGGATTGAAGTAAAAATACCAATAAAAAAGGAAAACCCTGACAACTTTCAATATAAAGATAAAAGAAACTTTATAGGATATAAAATATCTACCCATTTTTCCTGTATTTTTTATAATACCGTTTCAATGACATGGTAAAACGAACAAAAATTTAAGTAACCATTAAACTTTGTAATTTCCATTCAGGAGAATTTAGTGTTCTATAATCTATGTAGTAATGACACATGAAAAATTGATATCCTCTGAAAGGACATAAAAATTCATTCTTTGGAATGATAAAGAGATGCAAATTATTAAATACTTATAAAATAATCACAAACATTTCTCGTAACTTCTTGAAGCAGTATTTTTTTCTATAAATAATGTATTACAAGTCCAGTAGTACGAGCACGTATTTCAATTTTGAATATATTTTCCGGAATAAGAGTTTTCCTTCAACTTTAATCAAACTTTTAAGTATGCACAGAAATTATAACTCGGAATTATGTTATGTCAACCCAGATAAACGTTATTAAACTTATTTGTATTAATAAAAGAAAATGCTGTATATCACCCAGAAGGGATATTAACATGAGAAATTTTTGCATTCAAACTCGTCCTTTTTGTTATAATGCATTTGACATGAAATTAAATTCAAATACATTTATTTTAATTATAATATAATACTTTGTTTTCTTACTAAAATATTAGTAAAAAAAGGATATATCATTTATTAAGAAGAATATTCAGATGTAGAGGAAACTTCATACAGCTTATAGAAGTCACATACAGTCAAACACAAAGAGACAAAGATAACTTTACCCTCATGGTTGGTTTTCAGGTGGAGGAACCCCTAATCCCCCCTACATGTAATACTCCCCAAATCCGATTTTTCTTTATCTAATGACAATAACTTCAGAATACAAATGATCTTGACTTTGTAACTGGAATTTAAAGTTACCAGCTGCCAGAATAAAATTCTTATTCTTTAAGCAACCTTCTGAACTAAATCAATAGGAATATAGTACCTTTATTTCACAAAATGATAAATATATGAGTAGCAACGTTGTACTTGCGTAAAAAGGCAGCATCTGTCCTATGACATGTACATTGCACAATGGTATTCCATAATTCATCAATTAAAACTTAATTTTTAAAGAATGAATTTTAAAGTAAGAAACTTTCACTTGCCTGCCAATCAAAAAATATTAAAAGTATTTGTTTAGCGTGCCACCCATTATTTATTATGAACTATCATTTAATTTTGTAAGCATATTTTTATTATACATTATAAGTGATTCAGAAAAATATGACTTTTTTATTGACGAATATTTTATCCAGCCCCATGAAAATACGATCGAATGTGCCCATATATTTCTCGGTAAAATCTTCATTCATTTTTACTGTAAAAAAGCTTAATTACAGCTATAAATTCTCTATAATGAGCAAATATTTCATCCAGTCAATTTCATGCGTGGGCGATTAAATAATATATGACTATTAAACATCCCCCCAAAAAATGTCTTACTTATTTGTAATAAAATATAAATATTATTTCTTAGGATTTTAATTTCTAAATAATTTTGTATATTTCCTTTTTATATGTATAAGCTTGCAACGCAATAAATTACAAAATATTTTTCTCTTGTAAATAAAGAACCTACAGTAAAATAACATACAGAGTGTCTGCTGCCACATGAAACATGCCTCAAAGGTAAAAATATGAAGCTCGTGGAAAGTGTAACTCGGATGAAGTTTTTTAATTCAGTAATTTAATAATCATAATTTAAAGTCGCCCAAGTGTTTACATCTCCAATTTAAAATTCAGACTTATGCCTAAATACATACAAATTAAATTGCTACACTTTTGAATGCTTCAATTCAAGTTTGTGATTTCTAAAATGTAAATTTTTAATTATTTGCACTATAACGATTTACTCAACAAATTATTTGATTTTGATTACTTAAACTTCAAACAGTACCATTTTTGAAAACTTTACAGTTAAAATTGTTCACTTTTTAACTTTATTTTTTAAATATCCTATTCTTCCGGATTTTTTCATTCAATTAATATTTAAATATTTAATTTTATTTATATGTTTCTATTATATTTTTGAAATATATATTTATATATATTTTTGTATTATATTTATTATTTATTTTTTTAATATTTAAATAATTATTTTATTAATTAATAGCTTAAAAATCGAGATTCCTACAACTCTTCTTTGAAAGTTCTCAAAAGTTTTCTTTTGAAGTTTAATTCAAACTTTCTCAAATCAAAAATTATTATGAGGGCTTCAATTTTATTAATTTGGATTTTGGATTTTAAATTTAAAAAAAGCTATTCAAGGTCTTCCAAAGCTCCAAATTAAATTGGAATAAATTAAAATTTTACAAGCGGAAAAATTAATCTCCCACTTAAGCATGGAACATTTGAAGTTGATGGACCAAATTTTCAAACAAAAACGATTAATCTTTAACCGAAAACAGTTGCATTTTCAATAAAATAATTTAACTTTAAAGCAAGACACGAATTTTGAACAAGATAGGTGAACTTTTAACCAAAGAGATGAATTTTCAACTAAAAAGAGGAATCTTTAACAAAGAACGATTTTTGAACAAAGTGGTTTAACCTTTAACCAAGTAGTTCATTCTTCATCTAAAAAAGATGAATTTTCAACAAATAATGCAGTAGTATATATGTCAACCAAAAAATATTTCATTTTTAAATAAAAAACAGTTTAATACAAACAAAAGACGAATTTTCAAGAAAATAATTGAATCCTCAATCAAGGAAGAATAATTTTCAACCCGTTTCATTTTTATCCAAAAAAGATTAAATTTCTACTAAAACAGATGCACTTTTAAAACAAAAAGATGAATTAAAAAAAAATAGCTAAATTTTCAACCAAGAAAGATTTTAGTTGAATTTTCAAACGACAAAACTTGAGTTATGAACAAAATTTTAATTTTATACCAAAATAGTTGAATTTTCAACCCAAAAAGACGAAAATTCAACAAAACAGTTTGTATCTTTAACCCAAAATGGTGACCTTTTTAACATGATTGTTGAACTTTCAAATAAATAATATTTTTGACTGAAACCAATTTTTTATTTTCTCTGACCATTAATATTTAAAAAAAAAAAAAAACAGAATCTTAATCTTGTAACAGTTTTAACATATACTCTTTTACAAACGAAATAAAAAAAATGCACACTAAAATTTACTAATTTATTATCCTTGACAGTTACTTAAAGTGCCTCTCACATAAATTCTTTTGCAAGATTTTTTTAGAAATCCCCGGCGATCCCTGACCTACGACCATTCTGAGATAATTTAGGATCTGTATCTGCAAGAACAATGAAATCTTTTGCCACCACAACGATCACACATTAAATTAACAATTGTAAAAAAATTGAAAGTTAGGAAACGGATTTATATTTTTAAATGTCAAATGTAATAAATGAACAAATTTCCAATCATTCAATATCCAATCAGGTTCTCAACAACAATGAGTGAAAGGTTTTCAAATCATTTCGTTACATCACTTTCTTTAGATAGGATTGTATTGGGTTTGCCAATAAAACTTGTTAAAAATCCCAGCCAAACAACTAATTTCTCAGACCGTTCAAGAAATGTGTTTCCTAACCTAACATAAAAGCACTCATGACGGTCATAACAGTTCAACAGTTACAAAAACGATCAAAACAGCCAGTGACAAAAACGCTCCTACTTAATTCGTTTTGAACAGACAATAACAATGGATGTATGTTCCCCCCGTGATAGTCACCATTGTTTAGGCAAAAATACATCCCTGACTAGTCACGTGACAGCTTCGCGAACTAGTGACATCTGACGGGGGAAATGCACAACAAAGGTCGTACAGGAGAGACACTGGGCGACAGCTTGTCCAACTGCCTGGAAACGTGAAAGCAGCTTGGGAAAAAGAAATCCGTGAAAACAGCACTCCCTCCATTGCGCACCTCTCCCCTCCCCAGGCTAATCACCCGCAGACAATAACGCGAGGCGATCTGCCATCCTGACGTCACGACAAGAAACAACGCCCTTTGTTAGACTACGAAAGGGTGAAAAAACAAAAGAATCATTTTGTCCTCACGAATTCCACGATATAAACAATAATCGCCCACACAAGTGTTGCTGTCACTGACCATGGGAAGGACTGTCACCTATTTCAGGCATCACGATGCCCCACTGTTGATCAATTTTGCACATAGGTTTCCTACTCACCACCTCGTTTTCTGCGATGCACATCTGTTCTACCTCCATGATTCTTGCGTCTTAAACTGATCAGCAAAATTAAAGGAACTTTTTCGCGCACTCGAATCGGCTGCAAATCTTAAGCACAGCACTTTGTAACGGCAACGTGTATCTGTTTACAAACACTGAAGGTCACCAGTCACTCAGCTGGCCCTAGGCACTGACTGTTGAGACTCGAGATTGTATTGAACAAGTTCTTGCAATTGTTACATAGTATTACGTCAGGCAACTGGCGGGACTCTGTCGAAACTTCGAGCTCGGCTATTACTTACCGACATGCAGCGGTCGGTAAGTCAGTTAATTCTTTGTTATTTAAAATTAGTTTTTTTTTTTTAATTAATTTATTGTATTTTATACTCCACTGTGTCTAATATGGTACGCCGAAAATAGAAAATTTTCTTTAATTAATCAATTTTCAAAATTTAATTTTTTATATGTAATATGATATGATCAGTATTCAGTGGTGGAAAATCCAACT
>CAKNWT010316932.1:0-14529 GCA_932066315.1 Andricus coriarius
CAATATTAATCAATTAAGGATTAAATGAATTCGAACCAATAAACTTTATATCATTTAGGTCATATGGAAGTTATCATTCTGAGTCTCAAAATGTCTTATAGGTAGATGGATCATCGCCCGACTGCTGTCCCGGAGACGCGTGTTCGATTCCCGCCAGCTTCGTTTTCTCCTAACCCGATTTTTCTGTTTCAGCGTTATAATATAATACTATCTTTTAAGAATATATACATATATGTAATTTCTAATGTTGTCAATTATTAATTTATATAAATGTGAATTATGTTAAATATAGAATATGTGTGTAGGTAGGTACGCTTGTGTGAAAGTTAGCGACACGTGTTTATTTTTTTTACTATTCTGACTGTTGCATATTTTGCTAACCAGTTAGTAATTCGGTGCGCACGGTCCCTGCGCATCATTTTACTACAGTACTTTGTAAATACTGTTATCTTCTACAGATATTAATCCAACAAATTTACTATTTTCTCCTATCAAAATTAGTAAATGGCAGTAGTGCAGACTTGCAGTTTTACTACAAAGGTTAATAAATACTTCAAATGTCATTTACAATAAATGCAATAGTTTTAACTTTTATTCCAATATATTTTATAATTCTTTAAGTAGCTACGAGTTACTATTGAGGTTAGTAAATATTATTAAAATTTGCGTTTTGCCCCTCATTGCAAAGTTCAGATAGTAAAATCTAGTGTGATTTTTAACAAGAAATACAAACAAGGGTTTCTCAGTGTAGTTAAATTAATATTGATGAAATATAATCAAATTACTTCAATTTTATTTAGAACAAATCAAAGGTTTGTTATAATGAAGTTAATCATTTCGTTCAGAGTAATAACTAAATCATCAAGACAAAAAAATCGTTCTATTATTTAAATAAATTTTTGGTTGAATATAACAACATGTTTCATTCAGTTATAAAAATATTTTCGTTGGAACACCGAAGATCAGTGAATCGAGCCGCCCTTTCAAGTTTCCCTTTGGCTCACCAAAAATAGTTGCACTACTTAACCGAATTGCGGTGAACCTAGAAACGGCCTTTTTTAAATCGAAGAAACTTTTTTCTAGGTCAAAGCTTCCAGCATAGTGGTCTTCTCTGCTCGACACTTCTCCAATCCCTTTCCCTTTATCCTAAATATTTTTGGACACAAAATCGAATTTCTGCAAAAAGAACATTTTTTCCAGGAATCCCTGTATTTTTCTACGCTTAGTAGTTTTTAAAAATATATATATAGTTATGTAGATATGTCATCGTTTATACCCGAAATGAGTTAAAACTAGTTTTAACTAGTTAAAACGCTAAAATATCAGGAGCATTGGTCAAAACTAGTTTTAAGTAGTCGAAACGCGGAGTAACAAAGTGCTTTTGTGGAGACCCGCAGAACTTTTAAATTCCATCTGATTTCGTTTTTAGCTGAAAATATCAGTTAAAACCAGATTCACCCAATTGTTCATTTGAAAGAACTAGTTTTACCTGCACTATTCAGTGAAAACCTGAAATACTGAGTTTGCAGTGACTGGTTACAGAAGAGTGATTGGTCACAATTCGAACCACTTTTCCAGCTCGCCCTTACAAAAAACACGTGCTAGCGAATGGTCACAGAAGAGTGACTGGTCATATTTCGAACCAAACTTAATACTACAGTTAAAACTAGTTACTTCAAAAGCGCGATCGGGTGAATCTAGTTTTAACTGATAATTTCAGGTAAAACACGAAATAAGATGGAATTGAAAAAATCTTCAAGTTATTACAAAAGGACTTGGTTACTTCGCGTTTTGACTAGCTGAAACTATTTTTGATCGAATTCGGGTTAAACCGGCAACAGATATATAAAATAACTTCAAATAAAATTTTTCATGATTTCAAAATAAATTAGAGTTTTAAAGTCCATGCGGGTGATTATTCAAAATATTTGTAGAACTCTGGAAAATTGTACTTTTGAAATAAGAAGCATAGGACCTATCTCCACATCGCCATCCTCGTTGAAACTTCATATAGTAAAATGTACAGATTAGACTCTTAGGGAGTGAGAAATGTTACGACTGTATGCATAATAAAGAGAAGCGGAAATTATGAAAGCTTCCATCTTCCAGCCCTGGAGTTTTTTATGTAATCTGATATTAAAGTTTTATTTATGAATTTTCTAATAAACAAAGAGTTTATGATATAGGTACCATAAAAAATCGACATCTGAAGAAGTCTTTCGCTTGAAAGATCTGAAAAGCATGCACTTATTCATAACGCCTATTTTGTTGCATTTCGTAAGTATACGTGAGGAAATCTTAAAGGAATGTTGATTGAATAAGAAACGAAGAAATTTGGATAAAACGTATTTTTTATCCAAACAAGAAATAATTTACAAGATTGTTTTTTTTGTTATTAGTTTTTGAGGAGTACACAGTGAAGCATCTCCGTATAACATCCATGGGTGTTTTTTACAGATTAATTTAACACCAATCGGTGTTAAAATAACAGTTCGTATTTGACGTAACGTTACTTTTTACAAAATTTCACAAGTCTTGTTGCGCTTTAGTAAGGTCCCTCTGAGTTTCGGCTTTTAGCATTCTTGAATCCATCTCCAATCTCTTCGTATGATATTCTGGGTCTAAAACCTTGTTCGTCTGCTTCGTATTCAACAATCTGCTTACGTCCATCAGGCAAAAGAACGCTGTAACTTCCATAAGTCTTCTCGCCCTGATGGTTCTCCTTGTGACCGAAATCGTTTCCGTACCCATCGTTTACTTGGTACTCGAAATCGTAATTTGCTGGTGCCTAGATACATAGAAACATATCTAAAGTCAACAAATGTTCTTCACTTTTATCCTTCTCCTTTTGTTCATTCTATAAATCTGAATTAGTGTAAAGGACGTCACTCACAGTGAACTTACGGACTTCAGTTTGAATTTTGTAATTCTGACCTTTGATGAGGGTGGTTTTTAAGTTTCAGGTAAAATCGATTGTGATTTCAAAGGTAAAATGCTTTCAAAGTGTTTATGTTGATGCTGTATTTAAACCTAAAATCTGAATGAATAAATTCAAAGTTTAACGTTTTAGAGCTGGTTTTCAGCCTTAAAATTGCGCTATTGCATACATGAAAAATCGGATTTAGTTATTTGATAATTCGGTAAATTTACTTGCCAGCCAAATCAGTAAGGATTTTCACTCAATAATCAGAGGAAAGCCATAAGAAAATCAGACAAATTCACTTATTAATCAGTGGAACTCTTTACTGATTTGATTTAGTGGCGTACTTCTCACTTCTTCAAATTTAGGGAGCACTAAAAATTACACTTAGCAATTGGTAGAAAGTAAATGAATGATTATACTATACAGTACGGCTTACTTGAAAAAATAATTATTGGTCTTTTTTTTCCAGTGGGCCTGAAAAGTTTCAAGTGGATGTCAAAGTGGTTTTCTGAAATTTTGAGCAAAAAAGAAAAATACTCATAAAAAATAGTCTTATGTTGGCAAACTTAAGTTAAAGCGCCGAACATAAGATAATTTTTTATGAAGTTTATACTGCGTAGACACTTGCCTTATCATAGTACACAACTTTATTGCTCACGCCGATGAGAAAAAATTATTAATTTTGTAAAATAATGATAAAAATGAAATTTTTCATGATTTTTATCATTTTCTGTACTTTAGTTTGAATGTACGTACATAACTTTTAGAACGTCATTTTGGCATCCCCTGGAAACTTTTCAGCCCCCCCCCCCCCCAGAAAAGGAATGACAAATTTTTATTTTTGATACGTCCTGATACATTGTTACCTTGAGTATAAATTTTGCTACAAAAATCAAAAACGTAGTTATCATATGACCGCTTATATTTCAAATCAGACAGTTTCTACACTTTAAATCAGAAGGTGGAGTATGCCAGAAAATCTTCTTTATTTCTTTCTTCTAATTTTGAAAAGATGAAAAGGAGATTTTCTAGAAAATCTCACTTTTTTATGTTTACAATATTTTTTTTTAAGTTTCTGCTTATATAAGAAAAGCATTCTTCTATTTGTTTGCGGGGCGAGCCATTTTTGAGGCCAGGAGTTTTTTTCCCTGAAAATTGAGTTTTCGAATTTTTCTCATAAACGAATGCAAAATATCATAAAAAAGCGAGACGTGTTTTTGTGGAACTTTACTATATGTACAAACTTTCATATTAAATTTTGTTTGTACATACAGTATCGTCAATGTGGATACTTCAAAAATGAGAGATTAAAAACGTACACTCAGTTCTCGCAGGATATCTTCTGGCAAAATCTAGGGAAATAATGTTAAAAATTTGAAAGTCAAGAAAAATGAACCTTAACTCTTTTTTTTTAATGAGTCCAAGAAACTTTAAAAAAATCTCTGGTTGTCAAATTATCATAAAAAGTGTAGAGGCTTCCACAAGACTTTTTCCCGTGCATTGACAAAGGACAGAAGAACGAGCACCGCTCGACAAAGTGATTTTCTTCTTGCGCATGCCTCTACAATTTTCATGATAATTCGAGAATCAGTAAATATTTTTACAGTTATTTGAACTCATTTCGAAAAGCAGATGTGAAGGTTCATTTTTCGTGAGTTTCAGATTTTTACCATTATTTTCATAGATTTTGCTATGAGTTGAAGTTTAATCATAAAAAGAGGCAAAAATCAGAAATTAATCTTTCTCACTCACTCAATCTCTAATAATGAAAAATGCTTCAAATAGGGCTAATTTGACGCGAAATTTAAAAGGGTTTCGAACTTCAAACTTCTGGTCGGTAATGTATATATTTTATTTCTGTTTCCGAGAATAATGCAAAAAACTCAATTTTATGAAAATAAATTTTCTAGCCGCAAAAAAAGTTTACCTCGCATAAAACTCACAGAGTGTTTCCCTTGTAAAAGGTAAAATTCATCAATAAATTAGCAAAGAATATGAGTAGATTTTTTGTTTAAAAGTCAAAGTTTAATAGTTTCAATCAAATCGGCGCGATTTTATAATTTTTTAACATTACAAACATTTTCTGAAATAATGCGTGTTTTTTTAATAGAAATCAAAATTTAAATGCTCGCATTATTTAGTGGAAACTTTGCATTTCCTAAATCAAGAAAATTACTTATCGCTTAATTTCCTCTGAAAAACAATATCTAATGTGTAACATATTTTGCGACTTGAATTCGTGTAGAACCTGCCTGATTTCAAATGAATCTTGGTCACATATAAAAATATAATAAAAAATTGTTGAAGAACTTAGACAAAGGAAAATGGCTCTTACTGAAGGATAAAAGGTTAGGTTTAGTCGAGTGAACTGGAAAATATAAGATAATATTTGTTTTCAAAATGCAAATTCCTGGGGGAAAAAGCGAGTTTAAAAGGGCGGTTTGAAAAAAAGCGGATGCTATAAATGGATACTCACCGACTCTTCTTGATAGTTACGTCCACTTGAGTAGCCTTGATTAGCGTTTGGCGAAAGATATTGAGAAGAGGGTCTACCGGTAGCGATTCCGTTGAATTCTTGCGAAGGAACTCCATAAGAATTGGAAGGAAAAGAGTATGAATTTTTAGGAGAAGAGTAAGCCGATGAAGGAGCAGTGAAAGAAGTGCGAGAAGATGATGGAGAAGACTGATATGATGGAGAGGAGAATGAGGAGGAAGAACTGGAAGCTGATGAAGAATAAGGTTTGTACTGACTAGAAGAGGCACGATCATTAGCAGGAGCTAAGTAGTTCCTGGCAGATCCTTGGTTTGAGTCCTGTTGAGAAATGAAGGGCGCAAGATATTGATTGTCTGCATTTCTCTGCAAAGCACCAGATGACGAAGTTTGAGAATTGTATTGACTGGAAGAGGCACGATCAATAACGGGAGCTAAGTAGTTTCTGGCAGGTCCTTCGTTCGAATCCTGTTGAGAATTGAAGGGCGTAAGATACTGATTGTCCACTTTATTCTGAGGAACACCAAATGACGAAGCTTGAGAATTGTATTGATTGGAAGAGGAACGATCATTAGCTGGAGCTAAATAGTTCCTGGCAGATCCTTGGTTTGAGTCCTGTTGTGAATTGAAGGGCGCAAGATATTGATTGTCCACATTTCTCTGCGAAGCACCAGATGACGAAATTTGAGAATTGTATTGACTGGAAGAGGCACGATCAATAACAGGAGCTAAGTAGTTTCTGGCAGGTTCTTCATTCGAGTCCTGTTGAGAATTGAAGGGCATAAGATATTGATTGTCCACATTCCTTTGAGAAGCACCATAAGACGAAGCTTGAGAATTGTATTGATTAGAAGAGGCACGATCAATGACAGGAGCTAAGTAGTTCCTAGCAGATCCTTGGTTCAAGTTTTGTTGATTATTGAAGGGCGAAAGATACTGGTTGTCTACATTTCGCTGAGAAGCACCGAAGGACGAAGTTTGAGAATCATACTGATTGGAAGAAGCACTTTCGATAGGTGGAAGATATTGAGATCTTTGAGAATGTGCCGCACTAGTTTGTCTATTGGCAGGAATGTAACGATTTGAAGGAAGCCTATATCCAGCTGGCTCTAAACTTCCAAAGGCTCCTACCACCAGACACAGAACTACGAAAATCTGAAAAATAAATTAATGTTAATATCATGTTTGAATGACCAGGCTCTATCGATATCTTCTATTTTGGGTGGTACTCTGATGTATAAAATATCTATTTTAAACTAAGTAAGAGTCACTATATAGGGAAAGGGGACGATAATATGTAATAATTTTAGGATATTAAGCACGAAAATGTAGAAAAAATATTATAATTAATTTAATCTCTGGAATCAAAAGGTACATTCAAAACGGCATTCGTATTTCATAAATGTATGGAGATATTGAACAAGAAATAGAAGAATTAAGAGTGTATTTTGAAATAGAATACCTACCTTCATATTGATGGGATGAGAATCGATGAAGATATGATGCTGATCTCTGATGTGCCGATAACTTTTATACTAAATATTTTAATCCCCACCAGGACCATGTATCTACCTTCCGCATACGCATAGTTTACGCAACACTAACAAAATGTAACAACCAGATCTCTGTTCAAGGACGGGATGACCACAACCCAGAATAATCACACCTCCTCTATCGCACCCAAGGCTCTTACTTTCATTCAAAAGGACCGCACATGATGTACCTTGTAAGACAGCCTAGCTTAATCGGTGAAGAAACCGATGATAAGATTGACATGTTAATTTATCTTGTTTATTGTTTTTGCCTAGATATGCAAATGTGTCTTAAAACATTAAATAATTATCTAGAATCATCCCCTGTGTATCGAAAAAGTCTTGTTCATTCGAATAGAATTATTTATCCATAAAATTGTTAAATAAAGATTCCTTTTACTCAAATAACTTCCTAATTCAGCATGAACTGAATTTCGCTTGCACATTATTCGCGTAAAAGTTCACGATCCTTTCAATCTTCCTCGAGATGAAATCACCTTCGGAGTTGTATAATCGATCAATACACTTTCTGTACGATGACAGGTGAATATAGACCTATTATAGCTTAATGGAACTGCATTAAAAGATAAGAAAATAGCTTTTTACAAGAACTTAAAACATGCAGGCAAATTATATACAATTTTGTACAAAACAAAGCAGTGTTTGACACGTTACCTTCCAAATGCAATATAAAATCATATTTTCAATACTACGTATAATAAGTCCTTACCTAGACATTGCAATTTCTTCAAAAAATTCGCACTAAATTCGAAGGTGTCAATTTTTGATCCAAGAATGGATGAATGCGTTGCCCAATAGAGAAACAGTTGAAAGCTACAAAATTAACTACTACATTGAAAATTGTAGTTACGTTCACGTTTTCTACATATTATGTCAATTTTTTCCAATATGCATCAATTGGACCTACTCTTGGATTAAAATTTTTACAACTTAAAATTTGAGGTGTTGCAATAGTTTAAATTATCTATGAACTGAAAATAAGTGTTGGGAACTTTTCCAATTTATCCAAACATTAACTCTAGAATTGACCCTACTTTTTAAATGGTGTATGACACGCCAAGTTCCTGCAAGCTTTTCAATTTTTTTAATAATTTTAAAATTGTATTATTTATTTGTTGCTTAAAAATAAAAATAGTTTATTTTTATGAAATTTGGTAACATAAGAAACACAGGTTAGAGGCCGTCTATACACTACGTTACCACATTGTTGTGTTGACGACCGTAGTTTGGGGCCCCCCCCCCCCCCTTCAGGGAAGTAGCGTAGGACCGAAACCTCTCCAAGTAGGGACAATAGAATGATTTTTCAGGAAAATAGGAGAGTGATAGAAAAAGAAATTCATTTAAACAAAATTAATGTAAATATCATATTGAATTCAATATGAAACCATATAAATTCCTGAGAATTCAAATCGAAATATATTGCATTGTCAATAAAATATTCGAATTCTCACACAAAAAAAGATTTTCCACCAAAAGAGATAAATTTTCAACTCAAAAAGACGGTCTTTTAACATCGAAAAAATGAATTTTTCTCGAAACAGTTGCATTAGCAACCAAATAGTTGCAATCTTAAGCAAAAGAGACGAATTTTTAGCAACCTAGCTGAACCTTTAACTGAATAGTTGAATTTTCAAGCCAAAACACGAATTTTTTTTAAACAGTTAAAGTTTCAACAAAAAATTTATTTTTAACCAAGAGAGATGACTTTTCTACGACAAAAGATGAATTTTCAATGCAGCAAGACGAATTTTCAAGAAGAAAGTGGAATTCTCAACTGAAAAAGAGATTTTTTAAGCAAAAATGGAATCATCAAAAAATCAGTTTTTCAAATTAATTTCAAACTAAAATACTTGAATTAGGTACCAAATAGTTGATTTTACAAATCATAAAGTATACATTTGCATCCAAAAATATAAAAAAACTTAAATTTTCAACCCGGAAATATGATTTTTCAACAAAAAAAGCAATTTTTTATCAAATAGTTCAATTTTCGTACAAATAGTTGAACTTCCGCCATGAAGAACGGATTTTCAACAAAAAGGTGGATTTTCAACCAAATAGTTTAATTTTCTACCAAATTGTTGAATTTTTCAACCAAAAAGGCAAATTTTCTAAAAAAAACAGTTACCTTTTTAACCCGACAATATGAATTTTGAACTAAAATAGTGAATCTTTAACGAAAAAATAAATATTTTCAAAAGTAGTTTAACTTCAAACCAATTAGTTTATTTTCTAACCAAAAATATAAATTTCAAACGAAACATATATTAAATCAATATAATGTTAAAAAAATATAATATAATGGATATTTCAGCAACAACGAACAAAAAACAAAAAACAGTTAATTTCAACCGGAAAAGAGAAATTTTCAACAAAATAATTGAATCATCAACCAAAAAAGAATAATGTTTAACCAAAATGTTGCATTTTTAACCAAAAAGTAAGAATTTTTAACTAAAAAGATTTATTTTCTTCCAAAGAAGACGAATTTTCTACAAAAATAAAAGGAATTTTTAACCAAATAGTTGAATGTTCAACTAGAAAAGATCAATTTTTATTTTGTCATTGACATTTTTTTCTAGGTTCAACATAAGCGTAACGCACGTTGAATTTCTAATCAGAGAGATGCATTTTCAACTAAAATGATGGACCTTCAACAACAACATAATAAATTTTCAACTGAAGAGTTCCACAGTCAACCCAAAAAATGATTTTTCAGCCGAGAAGAATTATTTTTTAAACATTGTATAGTTAAATTTTTAACTATAGAGATAAATCTTCAACTAAAAATTTGATTTTTAACAAAATAATTTTACTTTTAACCAAATAGTCAAATTTGTTATAAATCGAGAATACCGAATCAAAACCAACAATAATAGACTTTTCAACCAGAAATAGTTGGGATTTCTTTTTCTATTCTATTAATTCAGTTCACATTTTAGCGAAAGAAAAGGAAACCAGAAAATGGGGGCAAAGAAAAAGTTTCTTGAATACAGGATTGTTCCCCTTTTATTGAAAATAAAGAATTATTGTATATTCAATGCCAACGGCCATACCACGCTGGAAGCACCAGTTCCCGTTAGATCACTGAAGTTAAGCAGTGTTGGGCGCGGTTAGTACTTGGATGGGTGACCGTCTGATACTACTGCGTTGCTGTTGGTGGTCGTGGGTGTGGTGAGCCCATTTACTACAAATCCACCTAAAAAACACTACCCGAATCGGGTAGTGTAACGCTTACCCCTAGAGACTCGCCGAAAGGGAAATAGCTTAATGATATACATACATACATACATACAATCTCTCCCATTTACGGGTTTGAGGTTCTCCGCTCCCTGTACATATATATACATTTCATTCTTAATCTAACTTAAACGCTGCTTATATTCTAAGTTTAGCTTTACTTATAATAATAACAGTAATCTTAATTGTACAAATGTATTGAGGCTTGAACTGAGCTTGAACTGATCTCGTATCGAAACCTTTGTCACGTTTCTTTGCGAAATTTGCAAGCAATTTTTCCATAAACGTTCCCTTGGCAGTGGTTTTCAACCAAAAAGGCAAATTTTCTAAAAAAAACAGTTACCTTTTTAACCCGACAATATGAATTTTGAACTAAAATAGTCAATCTTTAACGAAAAAATAAATATTTTCAAAAGTAGTTTAACTTCAAACCAATTAGTTTATTTTCTAACCAAAAATATAAATTTCAAACGAAACATATATTAAATCAATATAATTTTTAAGTTTAGCTTTACTTATAATAATAACAGTAATCTTAATTGTACAAATGTATTGAGGCTTGAACTGAGCTTGAACTGATCTCGTATCGAAACCTTTTTAAGGGAACGTTTATGGAAAAATTGCTTGCAAATTTCGCAAAGAAACGTGACAAAGGTTTCGATACGAGATCAGTTCAAGCTAAAAAGACCCAGACGCCTCAAATCTTCTTCTCATCTTCCAGGGCTTCCGTTTCCTCTTACCATAAGAATATGTTTTCCACGATTTTTTAAATGTACTATTTACTGTCCTTCAATAGGATTTACCGTTTGGCTCTGCCCTGTTCCCTTGCTTTCTCTTAATTCTTCTAAATTCTTCATCCACGTCACTCCCTGTCCACTACCATCCAAAATCCATCTTACACACTCATCCACACTCAACTGTCCATCTTTCTCTCCCGTACACCTCTCTAACAAATGTGCCCATGACTCCATTTCGTATCCACATACTCTGCACAGATTGTCCTCTTCATCCATCCAATATCTGCAAGCCCTCACTCCTTCTCCCATTCTAAACCATACCAACCTATTCCATTTGTCTTCCTTTTTTATTTCTTGCAAATATTCTGGTTCCGTCAACGCTTTGACCATCATATACATCCTATTGTACCTCGAATCCATAATCTTTCTCCATCTCTCTTCTCCTTGTCTTACTAATAGCTCTATTTCTATGTTCTGCCAATCCAAAGCCCCTTCTTGTATATCACAAACCCTCCTAATTTATTTCCTCTCTTCCTCACATTTCGAATTTCCTCAAAGAAAGAATTATTGAAAAAGGGGTAGAAGAGAGGAATAGGGGAGAAGTGTGGAGTCAGCAATATAAAAGTGATGATGAAACTTATTAAATTTGTATTGAACTGTAAAGTTGTAGGGCCATCTTGCAATAAAATCCGCAAATTTTGTATAAATTTATCATCACAAAACGTACTAAATATTATGTAAGTTGGTAACATATTTTATGGACTGCCTCTTAGGATAAATTTTACATATTTTCCCCGAAAGGAATTTGGATATAATATTGGATATAATAACACATTGGGCTATAACCATCTTAAGGTTTTTTCAAGTTTTCTTTTTTTATATTATTATATACACCAGACGAAGCAGGTACATTTTCGAACATCTCTTCATAAAAAAAATAATGCATGTCGTGTTTATCCTTCAGCTTAACTTGATTCAACTTTGTAAATAATATATGTAATTAATGCATTGAGTTTTATATATGTAGATAAGACGACGTAGGTTATATTTTTCAATAAGGTCAAATCTTATTCAGGTACAGATATGACCTTTTTGATTGAATAATAAAAATGGTAAGTTTAAAGTTAATGAGGACTTTTAACTTGTGGATATTTCTACCAGAAATATGTAATTTCTGAATTGATACCGATAAAGCAAGCATGCAAAATGGGCTTTTGCTCGCCTACACGTCAGCCTATTAGCATTTGTGCATTGCGCAGACCACATTAACATAGATACATAGGTCAAGATTGCTCCTACTTTGGTCTACCACGCAAAGCTTACGAGTTGATCGCGTGATGACACGATATATGACGGCTTTGTTCAGGAACCTATATGACAAGTTCAATTAACGGAACTGAATAATGTTAAAAATGAAGCAAAATTTAAACCAATCCATATGTAGGAAAACTGAAATCACTGAATATTAATTAACATTCATCCATTTTTTTAAAACAACTGTTTTGATATAAATAATTAAATAGAACATTAGGTTAGTAGATGTAAATTGGTCTCTATAGATCATTGAAGGATTTGCAATACATCTTAGTGTTCATCTTTGATCATTATATTAAATTTAGTAATATTACCGACAAAAATGTTTGGAATTTTTTTACTTGATATGTTAAAAAGACATGCACACTTTTCAGCCCAAAATCCTTCGTTATTACTTCAACGAAATCACCCACGAACTTCAAAACAACCGAATTTATAAAGTGTTGCCAGTAGGCAACTGTTTTTTATCAATAATTTCATAAACACATTCACAATTGGGCCATTTTTCGACATATGTTTTTTTTAACTTGAGACATCGAAATATCTTAAAATCATACGCATCCTATTAAAAAAATATCCGATTTAAAAACTTTTTATTTTCGAGGGGGAAAAGCGACTTTGAACCAAATTTACCCCACCCCACCCCCATGAGACATGGGGGGGGAGTACGAATCGGAAAAAAAAATTCGAATAAAACTTACGTATTTCATGAAGGAGAATCTGAATCTGTGATAAAAAATTGAGGTTCCCATTTGAAATTACAAAGTTACCCCCCCCCCCCCTCTTGCCTCCTGGGGTGTGGGGTGAGGTAAATTTGTTTAAAGTCGCTTTACCCCCTCGAAAATAAAAAGTTTTTATCACGGATATTTTTTCATAGGATGCGTATTTCTTGAGATATTTTGATGTCTCCAGTTAAAAAAAACACCCTGTATATCCCTTTTCAAAAGAATACACTGCACAAAATTGTACAAAAAAACTTAGAAACTTTTAAGGTTTTTCTGGTGAGAAACATTCCAATCAAGCATTTATTTATCAAATTTATTTCATTAAAAAATTCTATTTCTAAACTGCAAAATTAGACAATTAGGGGCCCTGCATAAATTACATATGGTTTTTTTCTGAAATTTTAAACCACGTACCCCCGTTTGTTGGGGTCCGTACATTTCACCCCCCCCCCCCTCCCCCCCCCAAAACCAAATTCTTAGGAAAATTTTGCCGACTAAATTTTGGTCGTGAATTCATTTAAAACCCATGAAAAATAACTAAAAATAATTGGGGGGGGGGTGGACGGGGGGTTGATGAAATCTGACTGTTTCTTATGAACTAACAAACTAATTCAAATTTTAACCAAATATATCAATTTTCTACCAAGAACGATTTTCAGTAAATAAATTTAAACAATTGTATCCAAAATGTAGAATTTTCAAGCTGGAAAGACGATCTTTCTACAAAACAGTTGAATTTCAACCAAATAGTTGCATTTTCAACCAAGAAAATAATTTTCTACAAAAAAAGATCCAAAAGGATTAATTTATTACCAAATAGACGAATTTTCAAAAAATTACATAAATTTTTAACCAAGTAGTTAAATTTGCTAACAAAAAAGTCCAATTCTTAACCACAAATGGCATAGTTGAATTTTCATTACAAAAAATTAATTTTCAATCAAAAAAACTAATTTTATAAAAAATAGTTGAATTTTCTATCAAAAAGATGGATTTTTGACCAATTTGTTGAACTACCAGTTAATATATTAATTTTTTTTTAAAGTAATAATCTTAAAAAAAGTGATTGAATTTTGAACCTAAATAGTTCAATTTTCAAGAAAAAATGTAATCGTTGATATTTCGAAAGAACAATATTTTGACTTTAATTTAACCGAAAAAGACCAACTTTCAACCAAGTACTTGAATCATCAGCTTAAAAGCTTAAATTTCATACAATTTAATTTTTAACAAAAAAAATGACTTTCTAAAAAAATTAATTTTAAACAAAATTCATAAATTTTCAAACAAATAGTTAAACTTTCATAGGAAAAAATTTATTTGTAACTAAAAAAATGAATTTTTAACAAATTAGTTCCACTTTTGATCAAATTCATGAATCTTCTACCAAATTGTTGAGTTTCTGAGTATTTTTTTTCTTTAATTGTTTAGTGATTCACAGCTTGAAAACAATTCTACGTAAGAAATTGAAAATTATTCTCATAAATTACAAACAACTTTGATTATTTTTTACACTCTTTACCTCTAAATCATTTCATTTAAATTT
>CAKNWT010316945.1:0-16793 GCA_932066315.1 Andricus coriarius
GTAACATTTTTTCTACAGTAAGTGTATGTAACCTTAACATGCGGGCGCAAAGGCGGATAAAATATACTTTGATTAGATGAGTAAAACTGTGGTCAATTTAATGAGGAATTGTTAAAAGATAGTTGAACAAATTGAAAATTCTAACTGGATGAATTTGATTAAAAATAAGATAAAAGCATAAGCTTTTACTGTATGTCTGTCTGCTATGTACATATATTTTCTGGCTAAGAACTCAATAAAGGTTTATTATTGATAAGCTAGAAAGATAAATACTAAATCTCAAATGACTAATCTCAACTAAAAAATTACAGAATCGACTATTTTTTCTAACTTAAATTTAAATTTAATTTGAAAATTCTTATATTCAACAATGTGGTTATTTTCTACGATTGTGTAAGCTATTTCAAGCTTGTTGAGTTTTGAAGTGAGATATCTGAACATCCTCAAAGCAATGGCTCATTCTTTCCCAGTTTGTCTAAATAATTAACTTATAAAAGGTGGAAGCACATAATTCTACATACAGATTACGATGCAATTTTATTAGACAACATTTATTTTAAAACTTTTCACATACATAACTACCAAACAACAATATCAAAAACATTCGATTCTATACAGCCTCAAACTCTGAAATCCATTCGTGAATTCAATTAAGAGTTAGCGACCGATTTAAATGCCCATTAGGCAAACGTGCCTCTCCACAAATGATGTATAGGAGATACTACAAACTTCAATTCAAATCAAACATGCTCCATTTCAGTTATCCGTTCCGCTCTCTTACCCCTGGAGCATTGGCAGCAATTTCCACCATTCCCATTACGCACGCCACTCAGTTCCATTATTTTATACAACTGTTCTGACACGATCCTCAAGTGATTTTCAATTTCACTTGGCAGCTGCTTCAGAGCCAATAGTTGCTTCTGAACACTCTCAAGCTGTTTTTCAAGGCTGATTTCAGTTTTGACGAGTTCCTTCAGTTTCTGCTCGTCTAGTTGTGGTAAAGACGGAAGCTTTGGTTGCGCCAAGTCCTCCTTTATTTTTTCGGACTCCTCTTCCTCCTCAACAGGCTCTTCCACGCGTGCTTCCTGTTCTTCGGTCACTGCCTCAGTAATTTCTGCCTGTTCCTGATTTTCAGCCTCCACTGCTTCCGACTCTACAACTTCCGCTTTTGATTCCGGACGGGAATCTGTTCCGTAATCGGACCTTCCACAGGGATCCGGAGTTGCGGCTGGTGTGGTTTTCTAAATTTGAAAAACATTATTATTTTTGGTCTTATGGTATTCATAAAATAATGGAGAGTGACGGTGAAGTGGATATAATAATTTTTTGGGATTAAAAAGCAATAAGCGATGTTGCAAAGGATAAGCAAAGAGTTCATGGAGAAACTATTTCAGTTACGTTATTTGCTGAACGCGGTATCAGAATTTACTGCTTTTGCTTAAGATTTTGGACATATAATGTCCTCAATCGTAATAAATCAACTTATACTACATATTTTAGGAATTATAGGTCTTCTATGTTGGCATGTCGGATGAGTCACCTGTCACTGTACTAAATTGAAGAAATAAAATTCATAAACGCTTTTCTTGCCATTTAGATTTACAAACAAATATTTTACAGTATGATGTATAAAATAGACGTTCATAAACCTAAACGGCAAGAAAGACGATTAGGATCTTTTTTTAAAGTTTGGTAAACTGACCGAATTGGCAAAAATTCGAAACGCGGATACTGCTATTGCATTTGCGACGGCAGTATAGAGAATAGTAGTAAAATAATTGCAATCACATAACACAGCTTAATTCGTATGTATAGCCGCAAGTCTCTCCATATAGCCAAAAAGATTATCCGAGCTAAAAAAATCATCAGCTAATGGCTGTTGAATTACGGATCTTCATTTATTGAGTTTTTTTAGAATGCTTTGGAATTTTCTACAATGTCTTGAAATGTTATAGATTATTCAGAAATTCTGTAAAATTACAGAAATTTCTCAATTTTTCTAAAAAATGTCCTGAATATTCTAGAATGTTCTGGAATATCATAGAATATAATCCTGAATTTTTCATAATGCATTCAATTAAAAGTTTATAATCTCTTCGTACTCAATAGTAATATAAAACTGCAAATTTCATTCAGGAAAATTGAAGAATACAATTATTTGCCTTTTTTATACATTTTGTCAACTTGCAAAGTGTAGTTGAAAGAATATGTTGAAATAAAAATGATGAAAATACAAAAGATAATATATTATACCCCGGAAATTCATTTTGAACCAACCTCTCATAATGTTAAAACAATATTCTAGTTCAAGTCAAAATATAACAATTTAGAAAGGCCGTGAATAAGCAGCATCAAGGTATTTATAATAAAGCAAAATCCATCACAACATTGAAACCAGCACTCACTTAAGTTTAAATGCTTACATATATTACTTCGCCTCATTGTTAGGTTTATTTAAATACCAAGTGTTAACAAAATGAGCATTTGTTTCAGCGTCATGAATATATATTAGCAAATAAATTCTTAAAAACAAAAAAATTCACCGACACTCGCCAGAAGGATAGGATCTTGGGAAGTTTTCGTTTAAATGAGTTTCTGCATACTACGTTTTTACCGGCCTGGGTTCTCGAACATGGAAGGCATTTGCTGTCAAACTGTGCCTTTTATTAACGTTCGGATGTCAAGTTTCAACAATCGATTACAATAAACAATAACATGCATTCTTATTACTCTTAATCTGAAATTTCGAGTCACGGTAGTACCCGTACACTCGATCGACTGATCACGGGTCATATGTGGACAAACCAATCGCTCTGTATGTTCCTCTATGTTTATATATGTTTACATACATACATGTACGTATTGTATATATGAAGGCGTAAGTTCGAAGTTATAAACTAACTCTGTTACAACTACTGTACAATCACTGCTACTTACTGAAAAACATGCCGTATTACAAATCATAATGAGCGAGTAAAAGATTTATACGAACACATATTTATTGTACATAAACATGTTTGTATGCATTTACGGGTGATCCATTATGACAGTGGGTCTGTCACAGTCGTCTAAGGACGTGTGATGTTTCTCTAAATCTATAAAGAATCATGATTATTAGATGAAGTTCGATGGCAGTGCTTAATTATAGTTCCATGTCCGTGTGTGTATGATATAATCGGAGGAAAGAGAGCCAGTCAGAGAACATTGTGATTCCATGATTTGTTGCTTTGAAGACTTCAATCTTGGAAAATTTCGAGATTAAAAAAAGTGTATTATAGACTACAAGAATCCAGGGAGTGTGATTAACATAATCCTAATTTTGCTCAAAATTATCGTTCAGGTATACTTTTCTTCAAGTATCTGTTATTACAAATTAGTTGCTAAATTTATCTGATAAATTCCCATTATCGACTATAGTTCAACAAACCGCATCAACAAATCAAATAATTACGTCCTATTCTCTTGGATTTTATATTCCTAAACCAATATCACAAACTAATTTCTCAACACAAAGAAAACCACAATCCCATGACTGGTATTCTCACATTCCTTCAATACCTCTACTTGTACGCATACAGTAGAACAACGGAAGCGCAAGGAACGAAGGCATAGACCACAACTCTAGTGAAATCGACCCCAATTTTATTGGTCAATCCATCATAAAGAACCGTTGGAACAAAGGACAGTCTGCGACTATCATTTATATTATCTAAATCCAACGCCTTCTCCTTGCAGACGAGCTCTCCCTCAACAGGGACCTTCTTAGTAACCCTAAAAGAAATTCCGCTCAGATTCTTGACCCAATCGAACCAACTAGACTCGGTCCTGTACTTGGACCAGTGTCTCTTGCAACCCCTGTGGAATATTTCATTGCTAAGCGATTCCTTCACGGAGGAGATGAAATCGGAATTGGAAGATGGTTTGGATGTACCAGAAGCGCAAGGTGAGGTGATAGAATTCAAAAGGACTTTGGAGGAATTCACGTACTGTGAGAAAATACGCTTTGCGTATCGACCTTTGCGGCGAAAAGTTCTGGAAGAGGTGGGTTTGGGAGAAGAAAGGAGACTCTGAACACTGCATCTCGCAGTCTCTACTACCCAGCCTCCTTTCCGTTCGAGGTACTTCTGAACATAGTGACCTCTGATGTTGAATTTAAAGGACCTGCCTACGTTCCTGATGGGTTGTGCGGGGATTTTTGTCTTACCATCAGGACGCTTTTCTGTGAAAGAATCGACAATCTTATTTATATAGTGTCCTTTCCGATAAAGTCGTACATTCGGCACTCCCTTCTTTTTCTCGCCAGAATGCTTTCTTCTCAGGATGCAGTTCTCAAAATAACGGTTTCTCATATATAGTTTCTTAAGCTTACGTGTATTCAATCCAGACCTATCCATGGTAGAAACTCTAGGCTTAACACTTTGCGAACTGTGTTCAGTTGATTCTACAAAATTCGTGAGTTCAATTGACTCTAAAATAATCGTAGGTTCAGTTGAGGCTAGAAAGTACGTGCGTTCAGTTGCTTCTGGAAAGTTTGTTGTTTCGCTTGATTCTAGAAAAGTTATGGAATCGTCTGATTCAACAGAGGCTGTTGATTCAATAGATTCTACCAAATTTGTAGGTTCAGTTGATTCTACAAAATCGGTAGGTTCGTCTGATTCTGTAAAGTTCGTAGTTTCTGGCGCAACTTGCTGAGTTTCCGCTTCAGCAACCCAACTCGGCACATACATTTTTACCTCGGATCTCGGCTCGGGCGATTTTACACATCCTGGCTCCAAGAGTCCTTTTTCCAGAAGTCGCTCAGTTATGCTTTTCTTGGTCTGCTTCTTGATGACGACTCTGTAAGCTTCTTGGGATTCAGCTGTTGTCGTTTCTTCACTCTTGGCTGACTTTGGCTTCGGTACGGGACGTTCTGGCTTCTGAAGGAAGGTTGTAGTGCGCTTTAATTCTTGAACCTGGGGTGATTCCGCCGTAGCCTCCTTCTGCAACTCCTCGAAGACCTTTGACTCCTTGAAGAGTGGAGCCCGAGGACGTAGTTTCTTGAAGTTGACTCTGAAAAGGTTCCTTTTGGTTAGGATCGGCTTTGAAGTTAAAGAAGTAAGCTTCAAGCTGAAAGAATTTAATCAACCAAGCCCATCCAACTTCCCGACTTTTGACATACCAATTTTTAATTTATACCTCCTTATTTTGGGTTTCGGTCTAAGCTGTTTACTAAAAAAATGTAAAGCATAATATGAAATATCATATTAAAACAATCTTCAATCAATGTAGTATATACCTTTCTTATGATTATATCATTTGCTGCTAGCCTCATTTTAAGCAAGGGTACTCAATTTAAGCCTAATACTTTCATACAACAATTCCAAAAAAGTACTTTCATTTTAAGTATAAAATAGGTCTATCTTGTAATGAAGACCAATTTTTCATTTCCTAATCTGATAAAACAGCCCTGCATCTCTCACATTTAGTTAGAGTTGAAGATAAGTCTATCTTGTCTATGTCTATTTGTCTAACCCTTTTTTTTCTATATAGAAAAATAAGATTTTATAATATCTTAAGCAATAAGATTATCCTAAAAACAAATTGTTTAAAAATGAACTAGTTTTTCCTTTCATATTACCAAAGTTAGATATTGCTTAATGTAACTAAACTGTACCTACAGACTTTTATCTATCAAACGTAACCCAAAGGATTTTGTCCCTTTTTATAGGTATCACAATTACGGATGCATGACCACATGCTCCCCAATCATATTAAATTCACTTGCCTTTCTGTTGGGCTAGTTTGAGTCTGTGCTGTCTCACGGATAGGACACTTAGATGTGGTATTCTTTGACAAAATAGTCTCCAGTCAATTTTTTGCCTCTAATAACTTTGTTTCGGGTTGGATTTGGATTAATTCGAATTTCATTCTTATTGGATCAGATAAGGGTATCGGAATGATTAAGAATATTTTGGATAGGCTCGGAATTAATCCCTATCCAAAACTTTCGTCACACTTGATATTAATTTGACTTTAATTTGATACTGTTTTGTTCAGAGTATATGAAAAAAATGATTTATTCTTGTAATAATATAATCCAAATTCAAATTTAGTTTAGGCTGAACAGGTATTTCATTTAAGTTTGACAAAAGAGAATTCTCTTTAATCAATTTGTTGTATGTCTAACATCAGAATTAAATCACTCGAAATCAACCCAAAGGAATTCAGCCACGGATAGAACAATCACCAAGCAAGTTTGCATATCCAAATTCTACTAAGCAGTTTTTTTTCATTTAGCTTTCTTTGGTATCTAGAGTCATGCTATGATGTCTAATGAATTTGGTATACCTAATCTGAAAAAAAGACTCTTATATATTCAATAATCCATAACTAACTATCCTGTTGGATAATGTTCAATGTATTTTGAATATACCTGCACAACTGTATGCACTACACCCGACCCAAATATGTAACTGAATTCTTTCTTCTAAAAATTCATTCTCCAGTTCACATCTACTAAATTTGCTTTCTCAGAATTGATTAATCACTTACCCAAGAACTCCTTTATCAGGAAGTAGTTCTTCCTCCTCGAGTATCAATTGAGCTATTTCTTCATCAGTCAAATTCTGATTAGGAACCTCTTCACTATCAGCGTCCTTTGGTTTTTCTGGTATTTCTTCTATTATTTCGATCTTTTCCTCAAAGTCCTCCTCAATAATTTCTTCTTGTTTCTCTTCTTCAATTGGTGGTTCAGCTGATAGCTGCGTTAAGATTTCGTCAAGTGGTTGAAGAGGTGGTAAATCTTGTAACTGCGAATTCAAAAATGTTATACGTCAAAAATGGACTTCAATATAATTTTTATAACCAATATTTCACCATCTCCTTAGTGTGTCTCTAGAAAGTTTTAAGTTTAAGATAGTCAAATAAAGAATCCCAATACATATTAACGTGATTTTTGATTAACAAATCTGTGTCAGACTAACGAGTCTGTAACTTATTCTATGCTTCATCCCACTTTGTCCTTTTTTCAGAGTATTAATGACTTTTCTTCAATTTCACTGGACATTTACTGTGTAAAAAGAAGTGAGTTGTGAGGTCAGCTGTATAAACCCACTGTATAACAAAACTGAACTTACTGAAATAGCATAAGGTTCGATGTTATCCTTTGCAAGAGCTTCCACAAGCGTTTCCGTGTCTTCTACCCTGAACGAGAAAGACTGATCAGAATAAATTTCAAGACTTCCCTATAGCTCCTCTCTGCATTTTCGACCTTGATTAAAAGACGAATGTTTACCATTTCGTATGTTTACTGTGAAGAGAGTCGATCTCCCCCAGCGGTATGTGTACAAATTTTTGTTTTCATGATACACGTCATTGACTACGTCATTTGCATTCTGACGTAAAAATAAGTCTACCAACGAGAAATAGAGAGAGAAATTCAAGAGTGGAATCACTACTAACAAATTCGCTACATCGACGATAAACGCCTGATTCTGGGCCAACTATTTATATTGCTACAACATTGCCACATGTTGCCATGTCCTCGGGCACAATCTTGCGAAGTTAATTAGCTTCAAGCCAATCAATTAACCAATTAAATATCATTTTGATTATGAGACATTTAGTTATTGGCACCATGAAATATCTTATGAGACGATTAATAGTGTTTCTTACAATCTAATTTTTCATTAAAGTTTGTTATTGGGAAAATATTTTATCTTCGAAAATATGCAATTAGAAACTGACTAAAGCTGGAATTTTGAATGAATGTAGGTTACTGAAACTTATTTATATTACTTTTATAAAAGAGAGCGGTCTTTTTAATTTACTTTACAAAATTTTCTTTGATTAGTTTCTTAGGTAGCTTAATACTTTCAATGAATATGTAGATATCACCTCTTTCATCAGCTTAAAATATACATGTACAATTCTGCTAACAATGTAAAAGAAACTATGAATAATTAATTAGTGGTACCTGCATCTACAAAGTATAATTTCTCTTGGCATAGTACTCAGACTGCTATTAGTAGAAAAGTTGTTTTCATACTGCAAAGGTAGAACTGGATTAATTTTAGAATAAATTCTAAAATCGAATACAGATCTATTTCGAGATGTGAGTGGATAAATAACATTTAAGTAGTTACTCGTACTAGTAAGCCTGAATATGGGAGCCTGCCAGGCCAGGGCTTGGTATCTACAAAATTACTCTCTCCCTCTCTACTTCTCTACCTCTTTTTTCTACTTTTTCTTTAATATTGATGAACTACTAAGCACAAGGGAAAATTGAGGATGTGTAGTAGAAAGTTGATGTCGGAGTGGGAGATTGATGGAAAAGTCTAATTAATTACATCATTCAAAACTGTCAATGATTCGTTCAGTTTTTTTCGAGCATTTTAAAGTATTTGCTACATTTGATTTTAAGATGGATTTTTCTACTTTAAACTTGGAAAAATCTGCATAGAACTTTGTTCCCAAAAATTTTTATTTAAAAAAGCCATATTTTGATTTGATTTTGCGTTCGAATATCAACAGAAATGTCATAAATTCTTTTTCTACGAATCCTCAAATTTAGAACAGGTCTTAAATTTTATTTGAAAACAATCCACAATTAGGGCGTATTTCCGTAACAGTTTCCCGAGATCTGAGTAAATAATCATATCCGAAACTTATTTATCTTGTCAAAGTATGCTTTTCCTTTTCCTGTTTTTCTGTATGTAGCCATTTATTATTTTTTCTCATTCTCATTATTATTATCTCTAATCATCGCGAAGTCCTTATAAAACTACCCTTGTCAGATGACGCTATTGTTAGGGTCGAAAAGATACCCGCCACGTGCATAATGTTGTTGTGCAAGTTTTATATATTTTTCTTTTTAAAAGAATAATTTTTAAGTGTTCTGAGAATTTTTAATTATTACCTGTGGACGCCTAATACAAAGTTGTTGCCTGCCAGACTGAGTGCTTCGTGAGCCTGGCCATGCGAAAGTGTCCCTATGGGTTGATCGTTCAGTCTCACTATGACATCTCCAACCCTCAATCCCATACACTCCGCTAAGCTTCCTTCCGTTACCTACGAATTAACTTATAGGTCTAGTATTCATTGAAGAACATTTTGTTAACAAACAATTTTGCCGCAATGTTAGTGCGAATGCAGAATAGCACATTAAAAAGCAGGTTCACTCAGTTTACATTTTGCCTTTGATCGAAACTTTCATAAAAAATCAAGACATCGAAAAGTAGTCGACTATCCGAAAGAAAAAAGTTCTCCTATGTGTCTTTTATCATTTCCTAAAATGACAGACTGATATATTCAATATTTTCAAATAAGTTAGGGGGATGTAAATTTCTATCATGTTTGATAGTCAATGCGAGTTTCACATTACTTCAAGAAATTATTAAAATAATGAATGTATTGGCCTATGTAATTTTAGGAAATGATGGAAGACATAAAAGGCATGCCTGTTTGGTAAAGAAACTTTTTTTTTCTAAATAAAACCAATTTGAAAACATATAACTTTTTAAAAAGGGCGCTTGAACCATAATTCAGATTATTATAAGATGTCAGAGACTACAACATGCTCTTCAATCTTGATTGTTAAAATCTACCATGGAGGTGCAATATAAATATATATTTAAATAGTCTTTCTTTTTTAAGAAGACAAATTTCCTTCACTTAAAAGTTCCTAGACAACAAAAACAAATTCTCAAAAATTTAAATAGAAGGTTTAATAATGCTTTGGATGGTAGTTTATGGGGAAAATATCTTGGAATTGGGACGAATATTGACCGGGTGTCTGCTTTAGGAATATAAATAAAAAAGACTTTATCTACTACAATTTCGGTAGGTAAGTATTTTAAAAATTACCACATATTTGATCTAATTTTTATTTTTCCGAATTACCATATAATGGCTTTTATTTTTCCGAATTACAATTTACCAAAATTTTTATTTTTCCTAATGTCTTTCCGTCATAATTTTAATTTTTCCCAATTACCATCTGCTATAATTTTTTTTTGTCTTTATTTTCATGAATCCCCATTGAGCGTCATTTTTATTTTTCTGAAATATCATTTTCCCAAACTTAAATTTCTCTACGTATTATGGTTTGGACATTGGACATCATTTTTATTCTTCGAAATCACCCATTATCAGAATTTTCGTTTGGCAGAATTACCTTTGCCAATTTTTATTTACCCAAATTATCCTTTGCCATGAGATCATTCTTCCAGTTGTTTACCTTTACCTTATATTTACTTACACGAATCTCTCTCTATCCTCTCTTCACTCAATCGTCATTCAACAGAAATTTAATTTTTTACCTAAAGCAACATCCGGCATACAAATAATGGCCGAAATTTAAATTCAGTCAATCAGAATTATTATTTTTAATTTCACGCCATTACTTTAATGTTGAATGTGTCTTGAGTCAAATAATGTAAAATATAGTGCCATGGCAATTCAAAAAAATAAAATTTGTGCCGATTAGTAATTCGAGACAAAAATTAGGGCAAACAGTAATTCAGAAAAATGATGCCAAATGAGTCAAGTTAAACGTTAAAAATGAAAAGGCTCGGAGTCCAGTATCAGTCAGTGCAATGTTTTGCTAAGAATATGTAATAAAAAGTTATAAACATAATTTGTTTTTATTATTATTGAATTACTTAAACGAAGAATTATTAATTATTTCATTTATGTATATATTTTTAGCTTGCGACATGCGCGGTAAAACTCACCCTCCACTCCGAGAGTAGATTACTCGGAAAATATGGCCGGTACAAGAAAAATGCATATAATCATTCTTGTTTTTAATTTCATTAATGTACTGTTTATCTCTACCAATGCATTTTTTACCGTACGCCCTTTCCGAAATAATCGTCAGAAACCATTTTTTTGGTCTGGTATCCTCGATTTAAGGGTATTTTCACACAATATTTCGATTAAAACTCGTTTCACATCAATTTTCAATGCATTACGGAATATTTATACCAAATATCAAGACTATAATTTTTTTCTGCGATAAAGTCTATAAATGATAAAAAAATTTGTTTCACCACTTTTGATTTTTTTGACCTCGCATTCAGAACCAGCAACCCCAATATCAATATGCGTAGTATTTTTGTGACTCTAAGAGTCAAATTATTCACGTTACTTATCTTTATAATCTTTGCTTTTTAATTTTTGCAAAAATATTTGATTTTCAAAATAGTAGCAAAGTTGTCTGATTTTTCAATGTTTTACTATCTACTAATAGCAACACAATGCAAAAGGTTTCACAAAAATCTGTTGACTAATGATGGATTCCGAGGTATAAAACTTGTTTAACTCCACTAAAATAGTAATTCGTAAAAACAGAAATTACAGGGAAAATGGAAATGCGGAAGAATACAAATTATGCTGAATGGTCATTCGGGCCATTCGCAAAGATAGAAATTAAATTATATTAAAATGATGATAAACCTAAATTATCGCTAACGGTAATTCGGAAAAATCAAATTAAGGGCAAATGGTAATTCAGTGAAATAAAATTATGACACGTGGGAGTTTGAAAAAAAAACTTATGTCCAATCGTAATTTGGCATAATCAAAATTACAGCAAATGGCAATTCGGAAGAATGAAAATTAAGTCGAACTGTAATTCGAAAAAATAGAAATGAGGGCAAAAGAATTTCAAGAAAATAAACTTCATCAATAGTATTATCATCGGAAAAGGCATGAAAACCAATATCGAAACTGAACAGATGGAATCTGCACAAAATAATCAAATATCACCCCCTTCCCTTCGGTAAACATGTTTCCGAAAAACATTAATATTTTCCCCATGAATTAAAATCCAGTAGGATTACACACTTTACCCAAGTTTAAGTAAAATGAATTTATGAGTTGAAACAGTTGAAAAATAATGCCCCATCTGATAATCATTTATTTATCATTGAACTGGTGAATTTTTTTATCGAAAGCCGGTTGATTCACCTTCGTTTAAATTTAGACTGATCCGCCGTGTGGCAGGCGATCAAAACCGGCATTTATCAAAATAACTGGAATAAGATGGTGTACGTTCACCGATTGATAAATTTAACCTGAGGTGAACAGACCGACCTTCAAAGATGAAAATATCATCTTCAAATAGCAACATCACGTGTTTATAGTCGAAAATATGTATGACCTTTCTCTTAAATCTCAAATTTATTTCCAAAGAACATATTTTTTAATCTAAATTATAAGAAATAATTGTTTAAATTGAAGACCCCCAACAAAAGGTTAACCTAAAAAATATTTCAAAAGAAATTAAACGTATAAATGTTTGTAGTTCAATTACTTCTTTATGAAAAAAGTTTAAAATATTTTAATTGACTTGTAACGATCAATGACAATGGTAAATACCTACTCGGATGACAGTCAGCGGCTGAGGAAAGTCACTGCCACCCGCCAGTCGAAAGCCCCATGGCCTGTTGTCGAACTTTGTGAACTTTATGTTGGTTGCCATGTTATTCTACATCTAGAATCACACTCGTGATTAAGCAAAGCCAAAGAAGCTGCTTAATAACGAACATTATTTTTTACCAGCATTAAAAGACAAAACCTAACTGAATTGCAATTCTGAGTGGTTTCTCAAACGAAAAAAAAAGAACAAAAAAATATATATAATTTTAAAAAGCTTAAACAACCACCGTAGGGTCCCACTGGAAACAACTGCTGTCTATGAAAATGACACCGGTTCCCAGCAGAACCGCGGTAAATCACATCAATGTGACGTCTTACGAATGTGAGATGGGTTTCTTAAACAAAATATAAAATATATATAATTGATTAAAAAAGAAAGTAATTGGCGGTAGTTGATTTCTAGTTACTTTTATGAATTCCGGAAATAATAAAAAAATGTATTTTCACCTGAAAGATGTATTGCAATTCAATTGTATTTTGCAGATTTATAAAAAGCATGTATAAAGATGCGTGGGCTGTGGAAAGCATAAAATTGGATTGTTGAAAACGAGGATCCCAAACCTATTTTGAATCCCATTCTTTCAGAGAATAACAAATCGAAAAGAGCAGAAAACGATAAACAGCAAAACACAAATTTCAAGAAAATTGTGATTCGCTATAATATATGTAGTTATTTTTTGGAAATTTATTTTCCTGTGCCTAGATTAGAACCACCCACAGTAGGACGAAGCGCACTTTTCTTGTTCGAAAAGTTCTACAGACTACAGTTTTAATCCGATTTACAATTTAAAAAATGTAAAGTGCACTTAGTATCTCAAAGTGAGAGAGGAATTACATTTTTCACAAAATAATTTTTTATACGTCAGCAACGTCTTATCTATATTATGAATCGTCCTAATTAATGCACGACAGCTTACAGAACACAAATAATTTTTTTATTGATTCATTTGATTACCATAAATAAATGCAATGAAGATAATATCGTTAATAGAAAAAGAGTTTTTCTTTCTTTCAAAACTGGTTTCAATTATTGTGGCAAAAAATTTAAGTCACAGAACTATCTGCAAAATTAACAGCAATAATTTTTATAATCAATTTTACTGACGAAGTGTTTAAATTTAACTTTTTTTTTTATCTTAGATTCCCTTACTCTAATATTTCTAAATTTAATATATTTATATTATATTTGTTAAAATCAAGCAAATATGATTATTGTAAACAACTGAAATAAATAAATGACGCATTATGGAATTTTTAAGTAAAAAAATGGTTGTTTGTACAAAAACTGCTTTATAGTACGTTTTGATTGTCAGTTAATCAAAAATTATATGTGGAAGTGAAAGAATATATGAATTATGAATCATATATAAATAATCATATATGAATTACTGTTAATAATAATTTGAACAAACAATTTTAAAAAAAAATGAGAATGTTGAATTTTTTTATCATACAACAAACTTTGTTTCTTATGTTGTACTACTTTGGAAGTCATAACGTGTTTGTCATTATTATAAGTCATTTAATATCCATCATCATTATCATCGTTTAATAAAACATGCTTACGAGATTGTAATTCATATAAAAAATTACATTTAAAACCTTTTCTCAACAAACCAAAGATTTTATAGCTTGATATTTTTTTTAATTAGTTCCATTTAGTGGGATTCAAAATCTTCGTTTCATTCTATATTACAAAATTTCATATAGAAAATGATCATTTATTTAATAATAATAATTATTAATTCATTAAATTTGACACCTTTCAAAGTAGCAAAGAGAAACAAACTTGTTTTATGATAACAATTTGATTATTTTCCTTTTGTTTGTGAAAATTTGTTGTAAAAATTATTAAAATTAATTTCTTATTACCTTTTGTCATTGATATTCTAAACGCATCATATTAAGCAGTTTAAGTGCAAAAAGGAATGATTTTTACCTGTAAATGCGAACATTTTGACTTTATTCGCTTTATTGTTTATGAAAATCATAATTGTTATTCAAAAATATATATAATTATCCATAATTTTTAAGAATATCTGTAGCAGTTTTGGACGACTAAGGAAAATCTGAATCAGATAAAAAATTTTATTTAAATATTTTGCCACACAAATTATTCATAACAATGATTATTTTAACTTTTTGTAGATTTTTCTGACTAGGTGTCACACTCGCAATAATTTGAAGTAGTTTGAAAAAAGACGATGTTTGCTGCGCGAAAATGCTAAAAATTTTAACTTATAGTTGTTTATAAAAATCATAATCGTGATATATTAAAAAATATAATCAAATATTTATCATTTCTAAAAATATTTGTTCCAGCTTGAGGTGATTAAGGGAAATAAACAACTTAAAATTTAAATATTTTGCCACAAAAATGGTTTATAAGAATGGTTGTTACTAAGTGTTTAGATAGTTTTGTGAGAAAAGTTCACTTCTAAAGTAATTAAAAGCAGTTTTAGCAAAAAGAAAAACTTTTTTACCATAAATTACGATATTTTCTCATTTTTCATTGTAACTGTATATAACAATTAAATTAATCAATAAACAGATTATTTGTATTTGGTGGGTCCTCGAGTTTTGTTTAATGACTTATAACATAGATGAGCAGTTGATATGAAGTATACAAATTATTTTGGAAAAATGTAATTTTTCTTTGCTTTGAATAAAAATTGTATACAGACATTAACAAAGTAAGATGTAGAAATTACGCAAATCGTACTAAAATTATAGGATGTAGATCTTTCTGAACGAAAAAAAGCCACCCTTGAAAACACTTCAGAAAAGATTGCTAAAATATTACCAAGAGAAAAAACATCACTTTCCAAATCTATATCTCATAGGTTTCTAAGTCTGGCTCCTACTTTTTCTTTCAATATTGAAAAATAATTTTGATTTATAACACTTCGCTGAGAAAGTAAGGCAGAGCGTCCGCACCACAATAGCACATCCAATTACATAATCCTTCAGAATATCAGTGACACAAAAGCCAAATTTGTAACTTCGCTGAAAACTATTCGCATCGAATTTCCTTATTTGCACTTGCCCTATCCGATCTAAATATTGTAGATACATTCATACATCAATGTTGGTGGATCAGTCTTCACCACCAACGAATTTGTGCTACGAACGCGGAAGTCTTGGCGACAAGATATTCACAGACACTGTACGGACAAGCTGGAATGTGTTTTCAATTCGTGTCTAACCGAATTTGGAGGCGACAGGGCACAAAAAAAATCACATCTTTTTATACGAAAGTCACTTCCACATCTAAATTTTCTACAAAAGCGAATGCAAAGTGCTTCCCTCTGTATAGATTATTTTTCTATTTCTACTTCTACAAAATTGATAAACATCCTTTTTTTTTACACGAATTTCAACCACTTTCACTTCTGACATGGAAAGCACAGATGAAACTTTAAGAAAAATGCACGTGCTTTCTCATGCGTTTATCTTAATGTTTAAGAAATCCACGACCTGACAATCTTCTTGAAAAAATGTAAGAACACCTCTGATAATCAGTACTTCTTTTTCCTAATCGGGGCACATTTTTGTTTCTTTCAATACTAACCGAAATCAAATACCCCCCCCCCCCCTCCCCCCCCCCCCTCCCTAACTTATAATCTTTAGTCTGAGATGAGTCTGCCTAAAGAAATTTCGGTCACATTTCGCGAATGAAAAAAGATGTAATTTTTTACTCGCGCCCCACACACGGCGATGAAACATGAAATGAGAATGCGTGGGTGAGGTGGATGATGCGAAAAAGCGAACACGAGGGATTTTAACGAATGTTGCTCACGGCAATTGGCGGCGGCGGCTCACCAAACAGGACGGAATAATGCACTGACGAACGTTTCGTGCAGGTTACGCTGCAGCGCTGCACTCTCGGTACGAAACGGTGTCACGATAAGCTCTGCCAAAGGCAATCAGTACCCTCGCCACAAATACCCACCCACCCCGCTACGGCCGGTCGGTAGGCTCGATCTATTTACTGATCGATCTATTTAGATCGAGCCTCGATCTCGTTATTCGTTACCGAAGATCTACGACGGTCGTCTGCGTTTTTCGCCGAAATCCATAAACAATGGTTTTTAAAGGGCCGGCGATCAAGAGGCTAGTCATTATTACGAAGGGAACCCACTCTCGTATTCCGAAATAGTTCTGTTCACCTAACGAGAGAATTAGAAAATTTACACTAATAATTCAGATTGAGAAAACATATATATTGTCGGTGTTTACTACCAAATATTTATGTTATGTTTGCTACGAGAAATATATTTTATGTAATTTTCCCTAGTGAAACAATCTGCTGGCGCTGGTCTAGATCCAGACTAAACCTTTAAATTCTAATTTGGTGCAAATTAGACGGTCTA
>CAKNWT010316949.1:0-11710 GCA_932066315.1 Andricus coriarius
GAGAATCGGAAAAAAGCGGAAAGCCCGTGGGGTCCGTTGGACCCCATATGACCATAACGGGTTAAATTTCAAAGTTTTAATTACTTATCAGTTAAATCTATATTCAGTAAATATCAAGCAAATGCAAGTCAATATTTTACGCTTCAAACTATGGATTCTTGTGGAAATAGCTTTCAGTGCGCTTCACAACCATGAAAAAACTGAGTCATGTGACCGATCACTCTCCAAAACTCTCCAAAAATATATCTTCAAATCCGACAGACGAGTTAGTATAAATAATGAATTGGTGTACATGACACATATTTGGTAAACAGTATAATATTTAGGTAGTCAGTGTACTAAATATATAGTAATAATCACTCTTGAATGTTTATTAAAAATAACCAGCAAGAAAGTTATTTTCAGGTACGTGCAGTCTATCCAATCCGAATATAAATCAGCAAACTCATTTACATACGATTAATATATGAGAAAGCAATGAGATTAATGAGTATCGCTATTTTCCGGAACTCGCTTTTCCAAACGTTATAATTTTATCGTAATATGCATCACCTAACTATGACTATTTAAAGTGAATTATGTTCTTCGCCGAAAAAGCATATATCTATTTTGTAATTAAATCATGAACTGCATCAAAGTCCTACTCTTAAAATAAGTCAACTTTCCAATATTTAAAGGGTTTTCATAGTCATATTTCGAATATTACCAAGAATCTATCTTAACTATTTAAAAACAGTACTGCTTTCATATTTTTTATAAAAGTCGGATGTAGATGGCATATACAAATTTGTGCAGATTACTTCTTAATGAGTATACCAGTAATTTTAAGCAATGAATATGCACCATCTTTTCACGAAGTTTGTACCGTGTGTAAATTTCTTGAAAAATTGTATATAAGTCCCTAAAACTGTGTGCTAAATTTTAACCTAATTTGAAAAGTTATCTGGTTAAAGAAATCCGCGATAGTTAGTTTCCACCTAAAATCAATACCTTTTTATTATGATGAGAATGTAAAAATGATTCGCTCCGCGAAATTGTATCACCCTATTTTCGATTTATACATTTTTTTTCAAGCAAACCTACTAAGGATTCCAAAGATACCTTTCATCACTTTAAGCAGGAAGTATATTCTTTAAAATTCACAATTTCACATTCTAGCTACTTGAAGAATTTTTACAATTTATGTCAGCTTAAAAAAATTAAATTAAAATATGGTTTAAAAAAGCCCTATCTTTATTTATTTTCAACTTTTTCATAAGCATTTTTATGTCTTTTCTTAAATAGAAAGTATTTTGAAAAAATAATCGACATTTTGTCTTTTCTGCCTCGAAAGGTTGTCGGCATTATTCTTTCGTTCCATGTCAGGTCATTTTGCTTCCTTCGTATTTTTTTCTCTTATATTGTTTCTTTTTCCCTTTCAGAGGATTGTTGGAACGTCGAGAACGTTACCTTTCGTCCATTTTCCAGACTCATTTATTCCTAACGTTGGCCATTTCAGCAAAAGCTTTCATTTTGCTATAAATTTCAGAGGAACACGACATCAGGGAGACCACAAAACACTTTATCTCGAACCCACTAGTGGTCGCCACTTTCTAGGACAAGCCAGACAGTGGAAGACGCGAAATTAGTCTTGTGCCAAGTGAGGGAACTAACTTGTTGCTTCTTGACATAGCTGATTTTGCGCCATATTCGGCACTTTTACAGATTGTTAATTTTTTCACTTCCAAATCCAGCATCATTAACTTACAAGCATTAGCATAACTATTTTACCCTATTTCACGAGTTTTAAAAACAGTTTTCATTAAACAAAAAGAAAAAATCATGTATAATATTTTTATAATTTCAGTTTACTGTTATTTTTTCAGGAAGGTATAGGTATTAAGTCTATTTTTAAAACAAACTATGAAATTTTTGTTTTTTCATCAATTGAAATTTTCTATTTCGTTCATTTTTAAATGTTGTTTTTAACCAAATAACCCATACTTAACAAAATTATTTTACATAAATGTTAAGTGCACCAAAGCCATATATATCTTCAGCAATAATAATTATATTAATTTGTACTTGATATTTTCACTTGAAACGAACAACCTCAGTAGAGCAATACTTGTTTAGTCAGCCATGATACAGTTGTATGTTTAATGTGATTTATTACTGACTTTCTCATGTATTTTTTACTGATTAGTCTTAGCTGTAAATAACATATCTTCGTCAGCCATGCCACAGTTGTACATTTTAATGTGACTTATTACTGACCTTCCCATGTATTTTTGTATTTTTTTTGTATTTGATATTTTCACTTCAGACGAAACACTTCCGTAGATGAATAATTTTAAATACTTTTTGCTTCTTCATAGAGGAAGCTTTTTCATGGTAACATTTTCGAAAAAATTTAAATTCATTTAATTAAACGTTCCTCAATTTCAAAATGTCTAATACAATGTTATAAGCAATTATCCGGAAAGTGCGTGTGTGTGTCGATGTGTGGATCTCACACTTTTTTGTGAATACGATCACTTGGAAACGGTTGCAGATAAATTGCTGAAATTTGCACTTTATAATGTTTTAAAAATCGGTTTTTTATATCAAAACTTTTTTCATTAACATAATTCAAAGTTGATGCCAGAATACAAAAGATTCTTTGGTTCAAAGCGAATCGATTCACCTATAATATTAATATATTTTGTCAAAGATTAAGGAAGTTATGGTCATTTATATTATATGAAACATCGATTTTTATAGTAAACATGTTTTCATTCTCATAAATCAAAGTCGATGCGAGAATAGAAAAGATGTGTTGATTTGATTGAATGGATTGACCTATAATATTGATACATTTCATTGAAGAGTAGGGCAACTATAGTGATGCATAATATTTAAAGGAACAGATGTTTATGGTGAAACTTTTTTCTTAACATAATTCAAAATTGATGCAAGAGCGAAAAAGATTCCTTGATTCGAGAAAAACTAATTAACCTATAATATTAATACACTCTATTAAAGATTAAGGAATTTATGCTTATTTTCAATATTTGAAATATCTGATCATGAATTTCCAAATAAAATAATTCTGACAATTTTTGTAAAAAAAAAATAATAAAGATAGGCAAGGGATAGGGTGCGATAGAACTTCCTCCTTCCCTTTTGCAGCTCGACAAATTACCGTTTCAAATGCAAAATTTGATTTTTGTCTGATTTGTCATTGTATTTTAAAGTTTGTTTGTGTGTCTATTATTTAAAAAATCACTAACGTTTTATCTATGAGGAAGTAAATACACTTGCTAACGGGAAGCAAAGTGCTCGTGAAATGAGCACTATATAAATATATATACAAACAAAGTGGAAACACTTGAGATCGAATTCACAGCTAGTTTTCTCCCTCTTTGTTATATAAATCTTTATTTTAGAAATTCAAAGTTATGCAGAGTGCATTTAATGAAATTGAAATTGATTCATATTTGAAATTTTTATAGTACTTACAATTAACACTTTATTTTCAAGTTTTTGTTTCCTTAAACTTACGTCGGTAGACTTTACGACTGAAAATATGTAAACGTTCATTGTGGACTTATCTAGAAAAATATTGCAAATTTTCCTACATAAGAAACATGATAAAACTCAACTACTCTTACAGATGAATTATAGTTTCGCACATATATCGTCCAAATATTTTTGCTCATGTTGCTGTTCAGTTTGAGTTAGAATAATGTTTAACTCATGGCTCGGGTATTTAAATTTATACAAAAATGTCGGCGGGTATTGTGTCTATTTTTTTCATTTATTATAGTGTCTGGTGTATTTGCAGTCGACCAGAGACGAAAAGAGCCGGGTAGCCATATTTCTGTTAAGATTCCTTTTTCACGATGAACATTCTCTTTACGATTTCGAAAAATTGTACATAACCTTTTATTTGCCTTTATTTGTGCGTATTATTTTAATTTTTCTGAATCCTTTTTTGACATCAGAATTTTTATTTTAGAGCTGTACAGGAAAATTTATTTAACACAGAAAATTTTCAATGGTATATACAATTTCTAACCTCTTTCATTAGTGACATTCATCGAAATTTTATTATAAAAAACTCAATCTGACCAGACCACCATATGCAAAATTATTATCTATTGATCAATAATGTACTATATGACCTTAAATGCAAAAGATTTCGGTGATAATATGAAAAGCCATACATTTTTGAATACCCATTTGTGTTTAATCTAGCGAAATTTGTTTATCTATTATATGGCTGATCACAAATTTACGATTTATTATATGCGTCGAGAGAATTCTGAATAGCCGTATCACAAATTCAATAATAATCACGTATCAAGAATTTATGTTTTGAATAACGTACTGGAATAATGAAGTACCAGGCACCAATATAAAAATTTCATAGCATCATATTCAATATTAATTCTACTTTTGAAATTCTGTACATTTTATTTTATTGAACAGTTATTCCTTTATGTTTATATTTCATTGAAGCTGTAAAGTAACAATCACATTCAACGGCATTTAATTGAACATATTGTGCAATTAATCATAAGGATGCTATTTCTCTTAATTTATACAGTACAGTGTTGCACTTAGGCTTACTATAATATTGCATACATTAGTTAAAATATTATGATGCCAAAATTAAATAAGTAATACCTAAATATAACTTGTCTTAAGAAATATTAATCTTAAGCTCTGAGCATAGTTTTGTACGTGTTTAAGGTCAAATCGGGATGCTCCTAACCACATACACAATTTTTCTCCTAAATTTTGAAAGAAGGAAGGGCATCCCGCGAATACCGTTGTGACTGAACGCCTACACAACGATGCCTTATGCCCAAATTACTATTCATTAGGCCAAATTAAATCTGGTTATTTTTATTAAATTTTAGCATCATTGTCATCATCATTTATCATGTATTCAATAAATTTTGTACAATTATTTTAAGCCTATGTGCAACTTTATACTGTATAAAATAAGAAAAATAGCATTTTCATGGTGAGTTGCCTAATATATTAACAATTTTGTATGTGTTGAGGTTTAATTGATACCTATGCGTTTCACTTCGTCCATAAATTATGTCACGCTATAAGAGGTAGGGAGGGGGTTCTCCAAAGCGGAAGAATTTTGTTTACTAATACCATTCTAATAATAAATTAGAACGACATCAAAATAAAATTTTTTGATCACACCCTGATATACTGAATAATTTGTTTAAATATTTTGTTATAGCTATTAAATTGTATATTTAATTAATTATTTATATTCCTTAAGTCTATTTGCATTAATTCTGATAATTAGCGAGTTTATTTTAGCAATTTTCTTTTAGATAAAAATAATATTCTAAAAATTACTAATCTTGTCACTATATTTGTTTATATATAGTTGCACACGAAATTAAATAAAAAAATCAAAAGGTTTCATAACCTTAAGAATTTTATGCTGAGGATTTCTAACCACAAAATATCAAAATACTTCAAGAAATAGAGCCTAATGGTCTTAACCATTTCAAGCCTACTGGCTTGAAATATTACTGTACTGTAAGTATTACTGTGTAATAGTACTGGTTCACTGCTGGCCCAATACAGACCCCAGACAGATTAAACTCGCAGCGGGGCAGCAGACTGTCACCCAGGTCTATACCACATTTATATGAATTTTGCTATTTTTTTATTTCACAGAGAAAAAGTTTTTACGTATGGAATAGTTCGAACAGATTCTTCTAGTTAATTTTTAATATTTAAGCTACGATTTTCCGTCCCTCCTTCTGTTTATAATGTGCACATTTTGTGTGATTGATTAACATTAATGAGAAGTATAATTCATTTTATGAAATGGCACAAACTCAAGAACAAATATTGAATATTATTAATTTATTTTGAATTAATAATTTTTTTAAATATTCAATTGATATACGGGGTTCATGTTGAAAAATAATATTTTGCACGTCTAGACCTAGTTAACAGCCCGCTGCGCCGCGAATTGTCTCATGGCACGGCGCCAAACAATAAAACCCTTTTACTTCATAAACGGTTACGTCAGATGAAGCAAAACTTCACAGAAAACTTCTATGGCTTCTAGTGAATATTTCAATTGCTAAAAGTTTAGGATTGCTTAAACTTACGCCGATAGACTTTACGACTGAAAATATGTAAACGTTCATTGTGGACTTATGTAGAAAAATATTTAAAACTTTTCTTCATGAGAAAACAAATAAAATTGAACTACACTAAAAGCTAAAGTATAGTTTCACAAATATATTTTCAAAATATTAAGCAAAAAATCGAAATAGATTCTTATTCATGGTGAGTTGAAGTTAGAAAAGACGTATTAAAAATATTAAAATAAAAAAATGTTTTGAAATACTGCAACGGGCAGTGTCCAATGGGGCGATACAAAAATACATAGCAAACATTTTTTTGTCATGCCAGGGAGCAAAGATCCCCATGGGAAAAAATCACTTTTTTGAGTTTTTGGAATAATTTTTCAGGGATAGGGAAAATGTTACAGGAAAGTCTAGAGGCTTGTTGATAATTATCCAACAAAAATTTTATGTATTAAACATATGAGTTTGACACCTCTAACGCACCCCAAAGGTCCTTGAAAACTACTCTTAAAACCAAAAATGTCAATTCTTCATGAAATCGACCTTCTCAGCACTTTATTCTCGTTATTTTTACTAAAATTATTACTATTAGTCTAGTGGAATATTTATTACCATTGCCTAATAATTTTAAATGATTTAAACGAATTTCATTTGTTTGAGTAATTTTTTGTTCGAAAATTCTTTTTTTATTAAAAAGTGTTCCTATTTTTAATGGAATATTTATCAGCTAATACATTTTTAATTGTTTGAGCAAATTCCATTTGTTTAAATAATTTTTTTCTTGAAAATTCGTTTTTTTCAAATAAAAATTATTACTGTAGGTATTGTGGAATGTTTATCAACATTGGTTAATTAATTTTTAATCATGTAAAAAAATTAAATTTGTTTAAAAAATTTTTTTTCCTACAATTCGTCGAATTAACAAATCCAATGTTGCTGAAAATAAATAATCATGTATTGTTTAAAAAGTTATAAAATAGTTGAAAATAAAATCATGTCACCTAACGTTTTAGAGTAAACATTTTATAAACAAATAGAATTTGTTTGAATAATCAAAAATCAATTAAACAATGTTGATAACTATTCCCCTAGACCTATAGAAATAATTTTTAGTAAACAAAAGAACGAAAATGAAATACTCAGAAGGTCGATTTCATGAAGAATTGACATTTTTGGTTTCAAGGATAGTTTTCAAGGCACAATTAGGGTGTGTTGACGGTGTCAAACCCATATGTCTGATGCATAAACTTCTGCGTTGGATAATTCTCAAAAAGCCTCTATACTTTCCCGTAACATTTTTCCAAGCACTAAAAAATTGTTCCAAAAACTTAAACAAGTGATTTTTCCCCATTTTTCGGATTTGGAATCAAATGGAGGGGGGCGCTTGCCCTCTATAAAGAAAGCGTTCTTGGACCGCCCTAGTATTCAATGCTTGGATCTTATTGTTTAAATAATTCCCATTTTGTACATATCCCAATAAATTGTTCGTGTATTATTCTCAATTTAAAGTAACATTTTTTTTAAATGCGATATCAATTTAAGGGCTGCAGTTTCTTTATTGCATTAGAGTATACTTTAAAATGATACATATTTCGTAAGTACGGTTCAACATGGTGACATAACTTCACTTTTTCACAAACACTCACTCCCTCGCTCACTTTATGTACTAGAACATAAAAAAACTATAGATTCTTCTATAAAAATATTCATTTAATAAAGTATTACTAGAAAGACTTGAAGAATCCTAATTTTGTTTTCTTAACCAATGCAAAAGAACATTTTTTTTTATTGCACTGAGTTAATCTTAGAAATATGTAAATAACTACTGAAAAATTATTGTATCTTAAATTGCGAAAAAATCCTATCAACTTCGCTTAAAGTGCGAAAGTTCGATTATTTATTGAGATTTAAAAAACTGGGAATTGGTATATTAATATGAAATCACCTCCTGGATAAATTTTTAGAGCGTTTTTAACGTGATCCTTTATTGCCAACGAGGCCTCGTCAGTTAGTGCACATTTACCGTTTTTTTATTGCTTTATCAGTGAACACAATTGTGAGGTCACAGACACTTAAGTTTCATAAGCGTGCACTGAAATGAAAAAACTGACAATTGTTGGCTCAGTTATTTTCTCCCCTGAGTACACTGCATGCATTTTTAATATAAGGTAGATTTACTGTTTTTCCTGACATCCAAGAGTGATCCGCTATGATATAACGCAGCGCTTGTATTATTATTAAATTTTCATGACACAATAAAATATTTCAAACTTTTAAAGAATTTAAATCATCCATTTTTATTTCAATGCCATTTCTTCTTCTATAAATCAAGACACAAAGTGCTAATAAATTTAAAATAAATAAAAATAGACCAATAAATTATTCAGTATTACCTTGATTTATTCCATTAACCTTATAGAAAGCAATGAATGTTAACCAGGCGAATCTATCCTGGCCATGCTCCGGTTTACCCTATGTAGTCAAAATCAATTTGTTAGAGATTTCTTTTCATGGCCTTTGTAGATGAAACTTGATCCAAAAAAATTCCCCTCGGTTATAATTCCACGAGGTGTTTACTTGATGAGAAAATAATTGCCTTCTTCAGATTTCCGTAGAAAGAATTGAGGCAGAAAATATGAAATAACGATTCAAAATAACCAGAAAGAAATATATTAAATAATTTCAAAATTCTATGAAATTAATCATTTTATTTATGGCATCATGAATTATTCCATATTAATATTTTTTAAACAGTTATGAGGATAAATTACGAAATAAAAATGGAAATTGATTTAAATGACAATGGCTCATAAAAAAATATCAAATTTCAGGAAGGATTATTTTCTTCCTCAAATTTATGATTTTTCGCACTCATGGCTATTGGCACAACAATCCTCATTTATAGAAGGAGCAAAAAAGGGGATTTATACGATAGCTCGGTTCCTTTCATCCCCGGGCCAAATCCTCGTAATTAATGATACTTTTTTCCGGAAGTGTCTGTTAATGACAGCAACAAGAATTATGTCCTCACCTATTGTTAGATTTCGTTGTCATGCCTTTAGCGGGCATAATTTATACCTAGAGTGGAAAACAGTATGAGCAGCTTCAAATTTTAATCTGTTTTCCGCAGTTAAAATTGAAAAATAAAAATCTCTTTTTTGAATTAAAAAAATTTGGCTGCTGCTCGATAACGTGTTTACCTCGCGCTACGTACTCGGTTTATGTACTTCCCCACATTTGTGCACTGACCTTTTAAAATTTAAATATAAATCATGGACAACTGTAATTTGGTTATTTTGAATTTTTTTGTTTGCTAAATCTCTTTTGGCTTTAACTAATACATTCATATCACGAATTCGTGCTACGCACATGATCAAAGTTTTTCCAAAACGAAAAATTTTCTACGTTGTGTTGAACTCAATCATATTCAAAAATGTATATTATACTAACCTCTGTAACTCGGTCCGGCAATTTGGCTTCAGGCGAAAAATGTTGCCAAAAAATAGTCAATAATAACTTTTTAGATATTTTTTGGGTGAACAATTTTTGCCTGTTAATTTTTTTCGTCCGGCCGTAAAGCGAAGTTTATGATTTTCTATCAAATTTTTCAGGACTAAAACAGTATCTCAAAGGGCAAACCAATCTGATAATCCCTTTTTTGTCTCAATCAGTAAATCCGTGATCGTTAAGATTTGATGAAATCTGCGAAAGAGAATTTTCACATAAAACCAATACCTTTTCACTGAGATGAGAATGTAAAAATATTAGATTTGGATTGCGATTTCAATTAAGATTGAAGATACCCATTCACGTATTTTATGGAGTCAGCGAGTGTCTCCGAGAAGTCTGAAAGCACAGTAGGTGATCAATTTGAAGTTGACACCTTTTCAGTGTGTGTAATCTATCAGGGAGACTGACACTTACCAGCCGCTTCCGTTTCCCTGAAACACTTGTGCATACTTTTCGCATAGAGGTATACAATATACATGCCGACAAGATTTTACGACGCTGTGCTGTTCCGCAACTGCGAACTCGGCATCTGTGACTCCCAAGAGTAATGGCATTAGCCCTTCCAGTCAGCAATTTTATTGGTACTTCCGTGTACTTGTGTGCTTGCGTCTCAACCTGGCGCAACCCTTCGGCTTTTCACGAGGGTCTTTAAACCGCTTTAAATGTCTGGAATATGGCTAAGATCAGCGTAATTGCCCCTCTACTTGAATTAACAATTGTTCATTTTGTTGCAAAGTGTCCAGTTTCCACTAACATGGATTCTTTACACATTTGTTAGAAATGGGAAAAATCAATTAGAAGAGGTCAAGCTTTATGTCAAGAAGCTATAAGCAAACTAGCTTATGCTTAACAAAAATGGGTGGTTATATTTATTGCACTTTGGTGTACACTAAACTTACACAGTTGCGGAACATTTAAATCGGAGAACGCAATGATAAAAAAGTATTGGAATACGCGTGCATGCGAGGATAATATTGTCAACACGTTGACAACCAACTATGTTAAAAATTGTAACGAACGTCACTCTTTAACTCATGCTGAAAAAAATTTTGACAACGGCCAACATTTATGTTGTTAAAACTTTCAACAGTCACCTTTTCCTTGTGACAAAAGTGGGTCTTTTGACTTGATGTACTTCCTATTTTTTAAAGAATAGAAGTTTTAACCCAGGTGGAAATTTACAACTGGCTTGGTACCGCGCCAGTACCGCCGGTAGGATATCGGTACTGGCGTGGTACTGGTATATTACCGCATGGAAAACGGCTGGGTACTGGCATTAGTACGAAATGTCACTCGGCTGGGAGCTGTCTGTCGGTACTGGGGCGGTACTGGAAATGGTATTATGCCTGTACCTAAAATCTGCACTGCCGTGGTACTGGAAAAGATACTACGTCTGTACTGCAAGTCTGTACTGGCGCGGTACTGGCATTAATACGAAATGTCACTCGGCTGGGAGTTCTCTGTCGGTACTGGGGCGGTACTGGAAATGGTATTATGCATGTGCCTAAAGTCTGCACTGCCGCGGTACTGGAAAAGATACTACGTCTGTACTGCAAGTCTGTACTGGCGCGGTACTGGCATTAATACGAAATTTCACTCGGCTGGGAGTTGTCTGTCGGTACTGGGGCGGTACTGGAAATGGTATTATGCCTGTACCTAAAGTCTGTACTGCCGCGGTACTGGTAAAGATACTACGTCTGTACTGCAAGTCTGTACTGGCGCGGTACTGACATTAATACGAAATGTCACTCGGCTGGGAGTTGTCTGTCGGTACTGGGGCGGTACTGGAAATGGTATTATGCCTGTACCTAAAGTCTGCACTGCCGCGGTACTGGTACAGATAAATAAATTTGCAAAAAAAATTGTTTTATATATAATAATTGCACTTGATTTATTTTTGAAATTATGCAATTGCAGACACGGTCACTTACAAACATAATCGCACGCAGAACGCTATGAAAAATCGCCTCCGCTGGGGATTCGAACCCTACCTAAACTACCTAAATCTAAACCGCACGCTCTAGCTAATTACGCTAATGTACCGGATGGATTTTGTCGACAAAATCTCAGCCAAGCTTTTTCGCTGAAAAGCCAGGGCT
>CAKNWT010316950.1:0-11674 GCA_932066315.1 Andricus coriarius
ATAAATTTATTGTTGATCCCTTATTTTTGAAGGTAAAATATTTATTTTTCAAAACAATTTTAACGATCAATGTAAAGGGCGTGAACAATCCTATTAAAATCGGAAAAGATAAGATTTTTTTTTTCATCATACCTCAATCGAAAATTCGACTTTCGATGCCTGCGGAGCGGGACGAAAATCGAGTTTCCTACCCTAGGGAAGACAACTCGATTATCGACCCGCTCCACAGTCATCTCAAGTCGAATTTAGATTATCAATATGATGGAAAATTGTATGCATGACTCGGGTCGAGGCAAAGATTTCACTTGTGTGATATAGTTGCCTTTCGACCTTTGTCACGCAATATACTATTATTGTTATTAAAAGAGATGCAAGTTGCTGAATTCGATGGTAAACCCAGAAAGCCCAAGAATATCACCTCCTCCCTCTCGGTAAATAGTTTTCCCAATGGCAAAATTTTTTCCTACAAATTGTCATCCAGTACACGGAAAAAATTTGAACTGACTTATTCGTTATAACAGATCAACGTATAGCTGGAAACGAAGGAATTAAAAAAAAATCCAGTCGCCTACGAGAAGGCTTTCCAGAATGCTGTGGAAGCAGCCAGAGGACCAGCGGATCTCTGGAAGATTGTTAACTTTTTTCTGTCTAGGTCGACGTTTGGAAACAGCATTAATTTGCAATCATGACAAGAATTTGCGAACGGTTTGTACCCGCTTTCAATTACCCTTGACCTTGCCATGACTGTGAATACACACCCTCTTTCAGAGTTAGGTGTGGATTACTTGTAATTTCTTTACAGAAGGATCTGGGAGAATAAGGTACCCTCTTTGGGGGATATCCACACGTGCGAGATCTACAAGAAGGGGGATAAAGAGGATACTGGCACCTCTCCACCTCTGGATGCAAAGTTTTTGTTTGCTTTGTAGATTTTAAGAAAGCCTCTCCTTCTTTAAGCCACGATTTACTGTGGAGTAAATTGTTGAGTTTGGGTGTCATCACAAAATTCATTAAAATAGTGAAGAGTCTGTACGACGCGGCTAGGGTGTCCATTTGCACACCAGATGGCCTTACGTCCCCTGTTGACGTGAATTACGGTGTTCTTCAGGGTGAGCCTCTTAGTCCGGTCTTTTTTGTTTTGACGATTAGTGATTTGGAGGACTTCCTGTTCAGTCGAGGCCTGAGGGGAATCTCAATAATTAATCATTTGATTGAGTTTCTTCTACTGGCCTATGCTGATGATATTGTGTTGCTTGCTCACTCTTGTATTGATCTCTAGAGGAAAATTGATGGTCTTGCTGAATATTGTAAAATCAATCATCTGGAGGTCGATAAATATAAGACGAAGACCATGGTCTTCCATAACGAAAGGAAACCAGCTGGAAATGGTTAAAGGATACAATTAACTAGGTAAGTTATTCGGGAGCTCAGGTACCTTCGCTCTGGCCTGTACCAAAAGGGTGGCTGTTGCAAAGATTGCTGTAGGTTCGAAGTTGTAAGTTGTCCGGGCGTCCAGATTAGAGCCCTTAGGATTAGAGCCGTTAGATTAGAGCTGGGACGAGTCTCAACTGCCCATAAATCTTAAAGTTGACTCTAAACTGGTTAGCTAAGTTATTAGGTATGAGGAAATAACGGCTCCCTAGAATATGGCTACAGCAGATTCTAGTGCGGCAGCGCCCAAGTTTAATTTCGTCCTACAGTTTAAGAATCTTCTCTCGTTGTGTGGGGCGGAAGGCTTATGGCCTGGAATAGACTAGTCAAGTCTGCAGTCCAAAAAAAAGATAATTTAAAATAAATTTGAGGCACATTTTAGAGATTTAGAGCTGAACAGGCTGGCGCAGACTTCTTCGCTTCAGGTGATACCTTATCTCTGGATAGATCCATTGGGGTAACAGTTCCTTAGAGGTGGAATTCCCTTTAGTGTTGGCAAGACTTCTTGCTCAGGTTCGTCTGATAGGATCGTTTAGGGGTAGATTCTCCATAGGGGATCTTAGTTCTGGATTTAAGAAGGGCAGCTTTGCTCAACCTACAACCAGTGAGTGGAAGAGAACCTATTTCATCTGTTAGCGGAGTGTCCGATGTATAGAAACCTAAGATCCGATTGCTTTGGGTCGCTGGTAGATCTAACAGCCTGTAGTGCGTTCTGGATTGCATGATTAAATTCGACGAATAAAGCGGAAATGTGTCTTGTTGCTAGATACCTCTCCAGGATATTAAAGGTCAGAGCCTTTATCATATCTCGTTAGGGCTAAGTTAGTTAATTTGGTTAGTTTACTTATATTTCAACCTCTTTGCACAGGTCAAGGACCTAAGCAAATATCGCAACTGTATTTATTGTTCATAACATGTATTATATACTTTTGTTAAATAAATAAATAAATAATAGTCGATACACAATATAAGTATGACTAGAACAGAGATAGTAAGAATAGCTGTCTGAAGGAATTATTGGAGCAGCACCGAAGCATCATCATCGAAGCAGCACCGAAGCATCGAAATAAAATGGCGACACTCAAATCGAGAGCAATGACAGTTGGGGCTTATTTTTGACATTTTGAAGAGACTTACCATTCAAAATAGACGCCAATGTTAATATTAAATAGAGTTTGTGTTCAGGTAATAATCGTTTTCAGGTATTTCGATTGTAGGTGATGTTTAAATTGGAATATTCCGAAACTCGAGAAGAACAACAAATTGGACCTCCAAAGGCATAATGCAGAATTTAGGAATATTTATTTTCTCGATAACGGACGAAAAATTGGCTACTGTAAGTTTATATATTTCCATATCAACTAAATGTACCCCTTATTTAAAGATAAAAAAAGTATACATATCTGTGGGCAATAATAATTTCTTGAACTTAGCAACTTGATCAAAATCACTGACCTATGAGTATGAGTATACTATCTTTTTTAACAATTTCATGTTCAACTCCTTGGTTTATCAATCCTGAGCCAGAAAGAATGATGTATATTCCATGATCCTGAGTAACACAGTGCGCAGAAGTTATTACAACATGTGCAGTTAAAATACTCCCAGCGCACTGACTTTCTCTATTTTCATGAATATTGACAATGTAAGGAACTTCTAGAATTGTCAATGTAAGGAACTTCTACAATTGACACTGTTTTTTCGTATGGGATTCTGTTAAGTACACGTTTTTTCCAGATGTGAAGTTTCGATGATTCCCCTAATGAATCAATTGTTTTGCTAATTTCTTTATATTAGTGAGACTTTCTTTCATTTTCATAGGCTTCAATTCGATGTTACTTATTTTTTAATTAATTTTACTTACAAAAAAATGAAAATTTCAGTTTTTATAACGTAACTTTGTTTTCATGCTCTTCTACTTCTTCGCAAGGTCCTTATCTTCTCGATAGTCATAAAATCGTGAACCTAATTAAATAGAAGTAAATTAATTTCAAAGGTGTGTTCTTAAGTGAAAATAGAACTACTTTTAAATGGCCAATTAAATACAGTTACAATTAGTTTTTTTATGTTTGAATCACCGATCTATATTTTTAAGAGAGAGCAAATAGAAATGTGGTAATAATGACTGTTCAAAATAGTTCAAGTAAAGAGTTGAGTGGGTTGAGAGGCTGTGATACATACTCAACAAAGTTTTTCAATTTTTAAAATATATGTGACCGTCCGCGAAGAAAGGGACCTAATGCGGAAAAAGTCGATTTTCATTTTCTTACGCCAATCGATAGTTTCTGAGTTACTCTTTTTTTCCAATAATCAGAAATTTTTTAAGTTTATTACTTTTCTTGTTATTAAGCTACAAACATAGACATGATAAGCGTACGCGGAGACCTAACGAGAGGCCTACAAAAGCCAGCCCCACCACTTACCACTACAACTGTACGCAACGTGTCGTGAGCTCCACTGGCTCGTATCTAAAAGTGTAGTGGTAAGTAGAGGGAGTGCTTTTCGTAGACGCATCCCCACTACTCAAATAATGGCTTGCGGACTCTGCTACGATCGTCCGTCCTGTAAAATTCAGCTTTGACGCATCAGGTTCCTTTCTTCGCGGACAGTCACTTATAGAAAAGCTTTTTTTCTAACAGATTCATGAATTTCAATCGACATTTTCAGTTTATATCTAATAAATTCAGATATTATCCCAATACAATTTTTCAATTACCTATGTTAAAAATTCCAAAGGTCACATAATTTTTGTTAATACACAGAAATACTATAAGCTGGATAACGATATATTAAATAATAGGGCGTAACTATTTAATTACGGTATTCCTGAGATCAAAGATAAATCATCTGCCAATTTTAATCTACCTTTACTACAAAACTAAAAAGATTTAGCACTATCCCAGAAAAAAGTGCAGATGTGGTTACTCATAAGAGTATTCCCGTTTTTATTTTCAGAAAATACTCAAGAAAACTATGAATATCTCAATTTGATTTTTATTGTTAAATAGGATCACAGAAATATTAATGACACCGAAATTTAAAGCTTCCATTTGAAACTACCTGCAAGAATTGATCTGGCAATTTTATACACTTTTTGTTAAGTTGTTTCCTGACATTGACCCTATTAATAAATTCCATCATTTGTTTCACTACCCTGAGTGCCTTTATACATAAATCAGGCCCTCTGCGATCTTCGTGCTGTTTCAAGTATATGAAAATGATCGAGATATTAGGAAACTAGTGAGTATCTATTTTAATTTAACTGAACTTATAAGTTGAATATTTCCTATATACTAAATCATTTTTTTAGTTATCCTGATGCGAAATATTAGGAAGCAACAGCACGGGCTATAATAGAGGAGTTTTCAAAACTGAGATCTAATTTGGTGTAAATGAATATAAATTTATGTTTTAGAAAAATTTTTACGATCCTGCAACTGGGCATGGGATTTTAAAATTTATATTTAAAACAGTCAGGAAATCTGATGCTGAAATGGCTTCTGCGTTAAGAATAAACTTTTCTGTTGTCACTATTGCATTTGCGTTATACACTGATATGAAAGAATTTAAATTAATATATTAATTTACATTTTTACTACAGATATCTGCTTTGTCTCTGTGGGAATCAACACTGACCAACAAAGTAATAATATTTGACAAAATGGATGCTATCAGACCAAATCGCCTGCGAGAAATTTTTGACGAAAGCAGTGGAATAAAGACAGCATCTGATATCTTACGTAAATAGTCCAAGTTAAAGGACTATAATGGAGAGCGGTACATAAAATTATTCATATAGCATTCACTATTCTAAAGCTTTTAACAAAAAATAACAGTTTGCTTTATTGTATGTTTAAGATAAGCAGAGAGTTCTTGGCAATTAGGTCCGAGGCGGATTTCTTTTTGGGACAAATTCCATTGTTTTTCACTCCTAGGATTTCAGAATATGTTTCCCATTATTATTTTTATTATTATTGGCTGAGTTGAGACCGTGATAGCCCCTGATGCTTGGGTGATCCCGTCGCGTCCCCTTGTGAGCCTAAGCGTAATCCCAAAGCCCTCAGCATACGGCGAGGACCACAGCCACGCTATTGGCCGACATTTCTGTCTCACTGATGCAGTTACTGCCTGTGAGTGCTAGACGTTTCTCCGCAATCGCGGGGCAGTGAGAATGGATATGAATAGCTACCTCATAATCCCTTCCGCACAGACAACAAAGGGAGCTTTCTGCGAGCCCTATCTTATGTCTGTGGCCATTATAGCAGCCCTGCTGTCTGAGCAGATACGTATGTTTCTTTTGTTGCCATACTCCTGTGCCTTGTAGTCGCACTAGATCATGGCCATAATCTCAGATTATAGAACTGTGGCGTAGGGCCCCATCGGGATTGTGAAGTCCGTTCCACTGCTTCTACGATATACACCGGCTCCTGCCTTCTCTTTTTTCCTAGGGCCATCTGTAAACGAGTTGTCCGCATCACTGGACAGGTGTGCCTCGCGATTAACCCATTCCTCCTTTGTGAATAGGCTAACACAACACTTCTTGTCGGAGAGATAGCGAGTGGGCGATAGACAGGATCGGCCTACTCGCGATGTGGCTTGGGATCCGCACTGCTGTCGAGATTCTTCCGCCGTTTAGCATATTTATTCTCCAGGTCGCCTTCGCAGCCACGGCCTTGCTGGTGAGATGGTGGAGCTCTAACCCGGTTAGTGCCCCCAATGCCATCGTAGGTGTCGACTTCGAGGCACCAGTGACGCATCTTAGAATCAGTCCCCTGATTATTTCCAGTCGAGACTTCACAGTCGACAGTTGGACCCTGCTCCACGAGACCATCGCCGCATAGGTTAGCCCGGGTCGCAGGATCGCTGTGTAGATCCACTTAAGTGTCTCCGGCTTCAAGTCTCAGCTTTTCCCTATGACTCTCCTAATAGCCATAACTACTAGCTTTTTGCACTTCTTTTCCAGGCGCTCTTTCCATAACAGTTTCATATCTGGGATGACTTCTAGATACTTAGCTCGTTCTTTGATTCGCAGTTGTCCTCCCAATTTCAGTGTACTTGTGGTTTCCCACTTATTATACCGTCTGCAGCAAGTCTCACGAGCGGCCCTATGATGATCTCTCCAGCCTTCTTTAAGAAGACAGCATGTATGCCCTCCGGAATAAGAGACTTGTGAGGACGAAAGACTTCAGGGCCCACCTGACCCTGGAGGGGGTAACCGCCGTTTCAGACCCAGTTGGACCGCAGACGGCTTTGGTTGCCTCAGAGGTGTCGCCACCATTTCTCCGAATCTTATGAAGCCCAGAAAATGTGCCTTGATCAGGTGAGCCAAGGTCTCCTCGTCCGACGCTGAGTATCCCCCGTCGGGCAATTTTAGAGTGTCGAGAATAACATCAGGGTTTCGAGAGAGCAGCTTGTCCAGGCTAGCCGTCTCTGCTCCTTTCTCATAGTCTGTGCAGAAGTTGGTACAGCTTTCTTGTTTCGCCCTACGTATTGAACCCTTGCATTCATCCCTCGCCGTCGTAAATGAGGTCCATAGTTCATCCATTTTGCCAGTACTGACACGTCTAAACCTCTCTCTAATTGACCGGGCACCTCCGAGAGTACACTCCTTAGTCCCGTGGAAAAATGGTTCCAGTCCGTTCTTCTTAGATTTCTGGCTCACTTAGGGGCCGCGGGTACGATGGATTCCAACTGTTAGTCTATCTTTGAGTGATCTAAGAGAGTGGGTTTGTCTGAGATTCCCTATTCCTGTAAGATGTGTGGCTATCACCATCATGTCTCTCGAAAATAGCTCTAGCAGCGGGACAACGTTGACTCCCTTCGCCAATATACAGGCCCTTGGTTCAACCGCCTTGTGGTCTCTGTAATAAAAACCAGCCCCACCCCTAATCCTCTTATGGTATCTCGAACTAACCAAGCTTTCTGGATTAGCGAGATACCTATGTGCCTCTCAGCCATGCCCCTCTGCAGAACCGCAGAGGCGCCTTTTCTGCGATTCAAGTTAATTTGGGTAATGGTTAAGCCAGTAGTAGTCATTTAGTTCTGCCGCCGATCTCCCTGTGTCCCGACAGGCTCCTCCTATTTCTGGCCGGCAACCCTAAAGTTGACCTATCCAAGGTGGTAGAAAGGCCTGTTGTCGTCTGGGACTCAGGAATTTGCACAACTAGAAGTTGCTTGGTACCTCTCACTGTGTCTTCTTCCTGAGGCCGATCGTGCCTTTCGATTCTCCAGGGCTCTGTCCTTACTGAGGGGTTCAATGCCTCCAACCGCCGAAGGACCACAGCCGGGTCTTCCAGCTTACCTGGGAACCACGCCGTAGCCCTCACCATCTTTTGGAGCAACCTCAACCCCACCTACTTTGAGATCTGCACCTTCCCAGGGCCTTGTCTCGGCCACTGTATTATGTAGCTAAGCTTTTGTCGCTGGGTTGGATGCGACAAATACGAAGACCCCTCCCTCACAGAAGCAGGTCTCGAATTGCGGCTATTGATCGGGGGACACTCTTTCTCAAACTGCTCAAACTGCTCCGCAGTGAGCAGCGGGTCTGGATAGCTAGTGTCCGCCACCTCCACCGCCAGGGAGTTAGAAATCTGGGCTACTATTAGTCTAGTCCCCGACGACTTATGTTTCCCGTAATAGAAACGAATTATTGCAGTTGAAAAGCATCAAGAACTTAAACGGTAAGCGGCAGTTGAAACAAATGTCGACTAATCTTCTTCTCATTCTTCTTCTTTCATTCAATAAATTGATATATTAAAAAATTGTTGTTTTTAATTTACATTTAAAAACCTGCATTTCTATCCTATCCTCTTATTTGAATATAATAGAAATAATAATTGCTGGATGCATTTCATTATTATTATCATCTCATTCTCATTTGATAAAACTATTACACCTGGTCAAGAATCGTAACATAATACCATAAGCTGTTTCCTCTCTTATAAGGAGTTGAATGTTCATCAAAATTAGATTTCAAATGAAAGGCAGCACTGTGAGGGACATGCTTTTAAAACGTTACTGTGTTAGGTATAATTTTTTCATTATTTGTCTCTGCAGTAGGCTCTAAAAGACATTCAATGTCAGCATAAACGACAAATGGTACATCTCTTTATGTTTATGATTTTAAAATTTCAAAATGTTTTCCCCCACTTTTGGAAATTAATGCCTTGTAATTTGTGTCTTCAATAAACGAGAAAGATTTTTAATAAAAGCAAAGTGACATACCAATTCGTTTTCATCTTCAAATTGAGTTTCTGAATTTTCTATCATAAGGAGATATATTACAGCTTTATCTGATTTCGTTGTACGACTCAAATATAAAGGAAGAATCTCATTTTTCTTCTTATTTTCAGTATGATCTATCCCGTAGGCATTGATATTTAACCCATTAATTTTCTCGAATTTTTTCACATCATTTAAATTGATTGGAAAATTTAATCCTTCATATTTTATCCCTGTATTGAAATGAGGATAAGAACTCTTTTTTGAAACATTCTATTCAGCAGGATGGAGAGATGCCATCACAGACCAAAGAAAACAGTATGAATCATCATTTTGAATATTTATAACAGCTTTTTTGTTCTGTATATGCTTTGGTAATTCAATGAAGTTGATAATACTACCTGTAATGGTACATATCTATTGATATTTACACTCAAATTTATTATTTTAATCAGTGACCAGCCTGATTTTTTCTCTGAAATTCTTCAACCTGAACCAAAATTGCTTCTTTCACGTAATCTTGGAACCATTCGTCAGGATCACTTGTTGGAAGAATAATCTCGTTCTCAGTGTTGAAAAACTTATTCTCTTCACTGAATTCACCCTAAACTAAAGCTCTGAATTTACCCGTAAAAATCACGTTCACTTTCAAATTACCATCATTTCTCAAAGCGTTCTTCAATCTTGAGATAATTATCGATTTTCTATCGTTGAGAAAATGTTTTGAATCTTTATGCTTTAAATTGACTACATCGATCCAGATCTTATTCCACACTCAAAGGCTGCTTGTAAATCATCCCAGTGCACTCTGTCTGTTTTCCTCTTTATGTCACCACCTCCTCTCTTCTGCAAGTTTCTAATTCTTCTATTCAAAGCTTTCAGAATACCAACCGTTGTTAAAATCTCAATTTTTTACCGACTGACGCATTCTTCTTCTGTTTTAATATTTTGTTTAGTAATCGAATATTTCGAGTTCCAAATCCGATCCACTCATGTATGACTACTACTGATGACTTATGATTTAAGAGTTTGTAAGCTCTATCCATCATATTAACTAGTTTTTTACACTTCTGGGAATCGGTTTAGTAATCGATGTTTCGATGTATGACAATTCTTTGCATATGAATTTTTCATTTACTCAAAAACTATCCATACCCATGATATACTTAATGTTTGGTTTTGAATTTATTCTAATAATTCAATATTTGAATTAAAAAATGGCTAGCAGTTTCCGAAAAAGCTTTTTTTCAAAAACACTTTTTTTTACCAACTGTATTATGCTTCGCACTCTCGTTGGTTGACTGTCAAGAACAGGGGATGATCTGCTTACATAACCCTGATATTTCACGCCACAATTTTTACTCCAAACTTCGTAGTAGCACTTTTAACATCGTTTATCTTCATACTCTTATTTTGTTCGATTGCACCAACTTCTTCACAGGTAGAAAATTTCGCACACTTATATTTAATTTTTCAAGACACTTCAAAATATTGCAAACGTTCGAGTACTCTGTTATTAACCGTTTGTGACGGTCTGAATGAAAAGTCACTTTAATTGAAATAATCCTGACGCAGATTCGTAGACCTGGTCAGTCAGTTTATTATAATGATACACTAGTTGACGCCGTAGCAGTCAGACAAGGAATGAATCCTTTGTGGCCGAGGTCCTGCCGGGTCGGTTCCACGAAGAAAGAATACAGTGTTCTGCCGTTATCTGTATAAAGGGAGGGAGTGATATCTATCTATTCTTAGCCTAGGAAACTACACTATTTTGGAAGAGTACATTTATGAAGTAAGAATATTTTTACTTATTCATTGTAGCTTCACACCTCCCTGTTACAGTGAATTTCTCCCGAAAGTCTTCGTAGTTGCATTCATTACTTTCTCCTAAACTTAATAGGTTTGTTATCTAACTTAATCTTTAAATCGATAGGAAGCCCGCTCGCTGGTACATAGGTGACAACTTGTGGTATTATTTCGTTGTTTATCTTATTGGTGGTATAACAAAAATTAATGCAGAGGTTAGGGAGACATTTCCGAATTCATTCGCAAACTCCGCATTTATAAAGCGCAAACACTGAAATAAGGATTATCGAAGTGTAGCCTAGATAAGAAAGAATGTCCGTTGCCTTTTTTCCAAGAATGAGATCTTCTGATACTCTGTACTTTATTCAAAACAGTTTCTATCTCATCTAAAGATTTTCCGGCTAATTTTAATTCCTGGTCATTTAATTGTCCTTTTAAGGGTAGGAATTCATTTCTTACAAGATTTAGATCGTATTCTGAGAATGGAATTGTAACATTTTTCGATATGAAAAATTCTGTTTTTTTTACTTTTGTTTTGCTTAATTTTACAATAGAGTATTCGGTATGTAGAATACAGTTATCTAGAGCTTCAATCAAAGTTACTCCTGTTATTGTCTTTTCATAGTTTGAATTTTCACAGTAAATTAGTACGATCTCCTCCTTGTTGGGAATCATAATAACACCCTGATCGTTTCGTAGAACGTAAAATACAGTTTGATCGATAATAATTACGTTTATCTGACAAAATTTGTTGTTTATAATTGTAACGCTGTTCTTTATCAATTGTGTTTCATTTGGGATTACGGTGACAAAATTATCCCCCTTTCGTAGTGGTATCGGAATTAAGTGATTTATTTTATAGATATCCTTTTTAAAAATTGGCATTTGAATTGAGTAGACAAATTTATTATTTATCAATAAAACAGTTATTTCGGCAATGTCAATCAAATGTTGATAATTTTCGTCTACTAACTGAATGCTATGTTTTTCATTGTTTTCCTCTTCGAATTGTTTAAATCCCTCTATAAGTGTACTCGGAGGTAGAATTTGGGGATGTATGATTCCGTGTTTACCGTCATTTATTGCATCAATTAATAATGATATGTTTTCACCTAATTCTGATATAATAACTGTCATGATTGTGATCTGATTAGCCATTACTATGTTTTCGATATTTTCATTAGTCTTATTATCTAACTTGTTATAACTATCTACA
>CAKNWT010316964.1:0-12236 GCA_932066315.1 Andricus coriarius
AAGTTTCACAACTATATAATTCAATATCTATTTCCCTGTCTCACCGAATCCTTCATCTATCCATTTAAATCATTGTCTATCACTTATTCAATATAAATTCAAGTGTGTATTTGACAATCCCCTTTTCTCTATCTCATCCTATCCTTTATACATTCATGTCAATATTTCTCTATCTCTACTAATCCAAATTTTAATCTCTCCTTCTCAGTCTCTTCTTTTCTATCTCATCTTATCCTTTGTCTATCCACCTGAAACTTTTCTATCTATTTATCAATCTAAATTCAGGTCTACCTTTTTCAATACCATCTTTTCTATTTCATCCCGTCCTTTATCAATCCACTTCAATCTTTTCCTATCTCTTTGTTTATCCAAATTCACGTCTATGCTTCACAATACCCTCTCTAACACATTCTGCCCTTTACAAACGTCAATAGTTTTTTGATCTCTCTGTCAATCTAAATTCACTTCTATCTTTTTCAATACCGTCTTTCCGATTTCATTCTATCCTACATCTATCCACGTCAATTTTTTGTCTATCTTTTTGTTTATCAAAATGCAAATCTATCCTTCACAATACCCTCTTCTCTAACACATTCTATCTTTTATAACCGTCAATTTTTTTTATCTCTCTGTCAATCTAAATTCACATCTATCCTTTTCAACACTATTTTTCTTTTCATCCTGCCATTTATCTTGCCCCGTCAATCCTTTTCTATCTCTTTTTTTATATAAATTCACGTCTATCTTTTTCAATCTACTCTTCTCTACCTCACCCAATTCTTCATCTATGGACGTTAGTCTTTTAATATTTCGTTCTCAACATAAATTCACCTTTATTATTTCTATTCCTCTATCATTTGTCCATTTACGTCGATATGTATGTATGTCTTAGACAATCCCAATCCAGGTCTATCTTTTTCAATATCATCTCTATCCCATCGTGTCCTTCATCCATCCGTGTCACTATTTTTCTATGTCTTCAGCAATCTAAATTCCCTTCTATCTTTTTCAACCCCCTCTTTTCTATTTTATCCTATCCTTTATCTATCGACGTCAATATTTGTTTATCTCTCTGCCAATCTAAATTCCCATCTATCTTTTTTAATCTCCTCTTTTCTATCATATCCTATCCTTTATCAATCTACGTCCATCTTTTAATATCTCTCTGTCAATCTGAATTCCCGTCTATCTTTTTTAATCTCCTCTTCTTTATTTCATCCTATCCTACCTCTGTCAATGTCAATCTATATTCTCTCTATGTTTTTCAATCTTCTCTTCTTTATCTCATCCTGTCCTACGTCTATAAACATCTATCCTTTTCTATCTTTTTGTTAATCTAAGTTTCACCTCTATCTTTTTCAATATCTATTTCCCTATCTCATCGTATCCTTCATCTATCCATTTAAGTCTTTTTCTATCTCTTTGTCAATCTAAATTCAAATCTATATTTTTCAATTCCCTTTTCTCCATCTCCTCCTAACCTTTATATATTCATGTCAATATTTTTTTATCTCTACTGATCCAAATTCCCGTCTATCTTTTTCAGTCTCCTCTTCTCTATCTCATCTTATCCTTTGTCTATCCACCTCAATCTTTTTCTATCTATTTATAAATCTAAATTCAGGTCTACCTTCTTCAATACCGTCTTTTCTATTTCATCATGTCCTTTATCAATGCACGTCAATCTTGTTCTATCTCTTTGTTTATCCAAATACACGTCTATTCTTCACAATACCCTCTTCTCTAACACATTCTATCCTTTATCTAGCAACTTCAATATTTTTCATCTCTCTGTAAATCTAAATTCACGTCTTTCTTTTTTAATCTACTCTGTACACGTCAATTATTTACTATCTCTTTGTCAATCCGAATTCACCTTTATCATTTTCATTCCTCTTTTGTCTATCTCATCCTATCGTACGATTGTTAATCTCTATCTTTTTCTATCTCTTTGTAACTCTGAATTCCCGTCTATCTTTTAAAATCTTATTTTCTTTTTTAATCTCCTTTTCTCTATTTCATTTTATCTCACATCTATCATCGTTTGTCTTGATCTTTCCCTTTGTGAATCTAAATGAGCGTCCTCTTTTTCAATGCCCTCTTCTCTATCTCATCCTATCATTTGTCTATCCACGTCATATTTTATCTATGACATTAGTAATCCAAATTCAGGACTACTTTTCTCAATACCGTCTTTTCTATTTCATCTGGTCCTTTATCTATCTACCTGAATCTTTATCTACCTCTTTGTTTATCTAAATTCTCGTCTATCCTTCACAATGCCTCCTTCTCTAACACATTCTATCCTTTATCAACGTCAATATTAGTTTCACCTCTCAGTCAATCTGAGTTCAAATCTATCTTTTTCAATATCTTCTTTTATCTAAATTCACGTCTATCTTTTTCAATCTAGTCTTCTCTATCTCATTGTATCCTTCATCTATCGACGTCAGTCTTTTACTATCTCCTTATCAATCTAAATTAAAGTCCTTTTTTTCATTACCCTCTTCTCTATCTCATCCTATTATTTGTCTATCCACGTCAATCTTGATGTATTTCTTGGTAAATCTCAATCTAGGTTTACCTTTTTCAATATCCTCATGTTTATTATGCTTTTCTCTATCTCATCGTATCATATCTCTATCAACATTCATCTTTTCTTATCTCTCTGTGAATCTGAATTCACGTTCATCTTTTTCAATACCCTCTCCTCTATCTCATCTTTTCCTTTATCTATCTACCTCAATCTTTTTGTATCTTATCTTATACTTTATCTATTCATGTCAATCTCTTCTATCCCTTAGATATTCTAAATTCACGTCTATCTTTTTAATCGACTCTATCCACGTCAATCTTTTACTATCTCTTTATCAATCTGAATTCACCTTTATCATTTTCATTCCTCTTTTTTTTCTTTTCCCGTCTGTCTTTGAAAATCTCATTTTCTTTCCTAATCTCCTTTTCTCTATCTCATTCTGTACTACATCTATGAAAGTTTAACTTGTTCTATCTCCTTGACAATCTAAATTAACGTTCTTTTTTAATACGCTATTCTCTGTCTCTTCCTATCCTTTGTCTATCCACATCAATCTTTATGTATGTCTTTGGCAATCTAAAACCAGGTCTATCTTTTTCAATATCCTCTTCCTTATCTCATCGTATCCTTCATCTGTCCATTTCAATCTTTTTCCGTCTCTTTGTCAATATAAATTCAAGTCTATAGTTTTCAAATTACTCTTTTCTCTATCTCACCCTATCCTTGATCTATTAATGTCAATATGTTTTTATCTCTGTTAATCTCTTCCCTATTTCATTGTTTTATAAATCTATCAGCGTCCATATTTTTCTATGCCTTTGTCCATATAAAGTCAAGTTTATCCTCTTCAATATCCTCCCCTCTATCTCGTCCTATCCTTTCTCTATCCACGTCGATCTTTCTCAATGTCTTCGTCAATTTAAATTTCCTTCTATCTATTTCAATTTCCTCTTCTCTATCACATCCTTACCCATATCTATCCATATCAATCTTTTACTATCAATATGTCAATCTAAATTCCCGTCTATCTTTCTCAATCTCCTCTTCTCTATCTCATCGTATCCTACATCTGTCAACATCTACCTATTTATATTTCTTTGTTATTCTAAATTTCCATTTATCTTTTTCAATACACTCTTCTCTATCTCATCTAATCCTTTTCTATCCACGTCAATATTTTTCTATCTCTCTATTAATCTCAATTTCCATCTATCTTTTTTAATCTCCTCTTCTCTATCTCATCGTATCACATTCATAAAAAAAGGATCTCTCTCCTCTCACTCTACTGGGATTCGAACACCAGATAGACTGATTTTCGGTCAGGTGCTCTAACCAATGAGTTGATCTGGAGTTCGAATCTTAGTAGAGTGAGAGGAGACAGATCCTTTTTTTTCGGAATAAATTTTAATTTTAATAAATTTTAATTTATATCTCCATCTAGTCTGTAAAGACGAAATAGTTTGTCTGTATTAGAGGATTTAACTTTGATCGATATTGTAGATTTCCATTATTCATAGTATGTGTGATTGGATTTTTCAACCGATTCATAATTCATCATCCTATTCTTCATCTATCCACGTCAATCTTTTCCTATCTCTCTGTCAACCTTAATATCCATCCACCTCTTTGAATCCCTTCTTTTCTACCTTATCCCATCCCTTGCCAACCCACCTTAATGTTGTTCTATATCTCTTTCAAACTAAATTTTCGCCTATTTTTTCCAATCCCTTGTTTTCTACCTTATCCTATCCTACATCTAGCAACGTCTATCTTTTTTCGTCTCATTACCAATCTACATTCACGTTAATATTTTTAATACACTTTTCGCTATCTCATCCTATTCTTCATCTATCCACGTCAATCTTTTACTATCTCTCTGTCAACCTTAATTTCCAACCAGCTTTTTCAATCCCTTCTTTTCTATCTTATCCTATCCTTTGTCCATCCATCTCAATATTTTTCTCCCTCTCTGTCAATATGAATTTCCGTCTATCTTTTTGGGTCCCTTTTTTTCTATCTAATTGTATCTCACATCTATCAATGTCTATCTTTCTTCACATATTTATCAATCTAAATTCACGCTCATCTTTTTCAATACCCTCTTCTCTATCTCATACTATCATTCGTCTCTCCACGTCAATCTGTATGTCTTAGTCAAGCTCAATTAAGGTCTATCTTTTTCGATATCATCTCTATCTCATCGTATCCTTCATCTATCCATGTCAATGTTTTTGTGTCTTTTTATCAATCTAAATTCAAGTCTATTACTTTTCAATACCCTTGTCTCTATCTCATCCTATCCTTTATCTATTCATGTCAATATGCTCATATCTCTGCTAATCCAAATTTCTGTCCATCCTTCTTAGTATCCTCTTCCTTATGTCATAGTTTTATACATCTATCAGCGTCAATCTTCTTCTATCTCTTTGTATTCTAAATTCACGTCTATCCTTTTCAATCCACTCTATCCACGTCAATCTTTTACTATCTCTTTGTCCATCTAAGTTAAAATCCTCCTTTTCAATTCCCTCTTCTCCATCTCATCCTACCATTTGTGTAGCCACGTCAGTCTTTATGTATGACTTAGTCAATCTCAATCTAGGTCTATCTTTTTTCAATATCATCTCTATCTCATCCTATCCATTACCTATTCATGTCAATATGTTTCTATCTCTGCTAATCAAAATTTCTTTCTATCTTTCTCAGTCTCCTCTTCTCTATACAATCGTTCCATACATGTATCAAAGTCTATCTTTTTTATCCCTTCGTCAATCTAACTTCATGTTTATCTTTTTCAATACCCTGCTCTCTATTTCGCCCTATCCTTTGTTTATCCACGTCGATCTTCATCTATGTCATTAACAATACCGTCTTTTCTATTTCATCCTATCCTTTATCTATCCATGCAAATCATTTTATTTCTCTTTGTTTATTTAAATTCAAATCTATCCTTCACAATACCCTCTTCTCTAACACATTCTATCCCTCATCAAAGTCAATATTTTTTTTATCTCTCTGTCAATCTGAATTCACATCCATCTTTTTTAATACCGTCTTTTCTATTTTATCCTGTCATTTCTTTCACCACATCAATCCTTTTCTATCTCCTTGTTTACCTAAATTCACATCTATTCTTCACAATACCCTCTTCTCTAACACATTCTATCCTTTATCTACCAACGTAAATATTTTTTATCCCTTTGTCAATATAATTTCACCCTTATCATTTTCATTCCCCTTTCTCCTATCTTGTCCTATCGTACGTCTGCCAATCTCTATCATTTTCTATCTCTTTGTTAATCTGAATTCCCGTCTATCTTTTAAAATCTCATTTCATTTTTTAATCTCCTTTTCTCTATCTCATTTTATCCCCCATCTATCAACGTTTATCTTGCTTTATCTATTTGTCAATCTAAATAACCGTTCTATTTTTCAATACCTTCTTCTCTATCTCATTCTATTCTTTGTCTATCCACATTAATCTTCCTGAATGTATTTGGCAAACTAAAACAGGCATATCTTTTTCAATATCCTCTTTCTTATCTAATCGTATCCTTCATCTCTTCATGTCAATCTTTCTCTATCTCTTTTTCTTTTTCAACACCCTCCTCTCTATCTCTTTCTATACTTTGTCTATCCAGGACGATCTTTTTCCATCTCTTTTTCAAACAAAATTCACGTCCGTCTTTTACTCACTCAAACTAAATTTTTGTCTATCTTTTCCAATCCCTTGTTTTCTACCTTATCCCATCCTACATCCAGCAACGTCTATCTGCATTCATGTTTATATTTTGTAATACACTTTTCACTATCTCATCCTATTCTTCATCTATCCATCTGAATTTTTTACTATCTCTTTGTCAACCTTAATTTCTATCCAGCCTTTTCAATTCCTTCTTTTCTAGCTTATCTAGATTTCTAGCTTATATTGTCCATCCATCTCAATATCTTTCTATCTCTCTATCAATATGAATTTTTTTTTTATCTTTTTTATCTAATTGTATCCCACATCTATCAACGTCTATCTTCTTTCATCTACTTCTCAATCTAAATTCACGCTCATCTTTTTCAATTCCCTCTTCTCTATCTCGTCATATCCTTTGACTATCCACGTCAATCTTTATCTATGTCATTAACCATTCAAATTCAGGTCTACCTTTAAAATTACCATCTTTTCTATTTCATCCGGCCCTTCATCTATCCACGTCAATATTTTTTTATCTCTTTGTTTATCTAAATTCACGTCTATTCTTCACAATACCCTCTTCTCTAACACATTCTATTCTTTATCAAGGTCAATATTTTTTTATTTCTTTGTTAATCTAAATTCACCTTTATTTTTTTCATTCCTCTTTTGTCCATCTTGCCCTATCGTACGTGTTTCAATCTCTATCTTCTTCTATTTCGTTGTCGATCTGCATTCCCGTCTACCTTTTAAAATCTTTTTTTCTTTCTTATTCTCCTTTTCTCCATCTCATTTTATCCCACAGCTATCAACGTTTATCTTTTTCTATCTGTTTGTCAATATAAATTAACGTCCTCTTTTTTTTTAATACGCTCTTCTCTATCTCATCCTATCCTTTACCTATCCACCTCAATTTTTTTATCTCTTTTTTTATCTAAATTTGCGTCTATCTTTTTCAAGCTACTCTCCTCTATCTCATCCTATCGTTTATATATCGACGTCAGTCTTTTACTATCTCTTTGTCAATCTGAATTCACCTTTATCTTTTTCTCTTTTAATCTTCTTTTCTCTATCTCGGTTTATGCCACATCCTTGTCATTCCTTGTCACTCTATATTAATGCCCTTTTTCAATACGCTCTTCTCTATCTCATCCTATCCTTTATCTATCCCCATCGATCTTTATGTATGTCTGCGGCAATCTAAAAAACCAGATCTATCTTTTTCAATATCCTCTTGCTTATCTCATCGTATCCTTCATCTATCTATGTCAATCTTTTTCTATCTCTTCGTCAATCTAAATTGAAGTCTATATTTTCAAAATACCCTTTTCTCTATCTCATCCTATCCTGTATCTATTCATGTCAATATGTTTTTATCTCTGCTAATCTCTTCCCTATGTCATTGTTTCATACATCTAACAGCTTCAATGTTTTTCTATGCTTTTTCAATCTAAAGTCACGTTTATCCTTTTCAATACCCTCCCCTCTATCTCGTCCTATCCTTTCTCTATCCACGTCGATCCTTCTCTATGTCTTTGTCAATCTAAATTTCCATCTATCTTTTTCAATTCCCTCTTCTCTCTCTCTCTCTCATCCTATCCGCTATCTATCTACGTCAAAGTTTTTCTATTTCTCTGTCTATTTAAATTTTTTTGTATCTCTTTCAATCCCTTCTTCTCTATATCATCCTCTCCTTTATCTAACCACGTCAAAATTTTTCTATATCTCTGTCAATCTAGATTCCCCTATATCTTTTTCAATCTCCTCTTCATTATCTCATCCTATCCTTTTTTATATCTATTTGTTCATCTAAATTCACGACTATCTTTTTTAATCCCCTCTGCTCTATCTCATCCTGTCCTACCTCTGTCATTTTCTATCTTTGTCTATCTCTTTGTTAATCTAAATTCACGTCTATCTCTTTCAATTCGCCCTTCTCTATCATATTCTTATCCTTATCTATTCACATCAATCTTCTACTATCTATATGTCAATCTAAATTCCCGTCTATCTTTCTCCATATCCTCTTCTCTATCTCATCCTATCCTAAATCTATCGATATTTACCTTTTTCTATCTCTTTGTTATTCTAAATTTCCATCTATCTTTTTTAATCTCCTCCTCTCTATCTCATCCTATCCCACATCTATCAAGGTCTATCCTTTCCCACCGTTTTGTCAATCTAAATTCACGTTTCCCTTTATCAATACACATTTCGCTATATCATCCTATTCTTCACCTATCCACCTCAATCTTGTACGATCTCTCTGTCAAGCTAAACTTTCATCCATCTCTTTCAATCCCTTCTTTTCTATATAATCCCATCCTTTGTCCACCCATCTCAATATTTTTCCATCTCTCTGTCAATCTCAATTTCCGCCTATCTATTTGAATCCCTTCTTCTTTATCTAATTGTATCCCACATCTATCAATGTCTATCTTTTTTCGTACATTTCTTCATCTAAATTCACGATCATCTTTTTCAATACCCTCTTCTATATCTCATCTTATCCTTTGTCTATCCACGTCAATCTTTATATCTTAGTGAAGCTGAATCTAGGTCTATCTTTTTCATTATCATCTCTATCTCATCATATCCTTCATCCATCTATGTTAATATTTTTCAATCTCTTTCTTAATCTAAATTCCCTTCTATCTTTCTCAATCCCATCTTTACTATCTTATCATATCCTTTATCTACCCACGTCAATAATTTTCTATATCTCTGTCAATCTAAATTCCCTTCTATCTTTTTGATCTCCTCTTCTTTATCTTATCCCATCCTTTCTCAATCTACGTCCGTCTTTTACTATCTCTCTGTCAATCTGAATTTCCGTCTATCCTTTTTAATCCTCCTTTATTTCATCCTATCCTACCGTCTTCAATATTTCTTTGATATACCTTCTTTTCTATTTCATCCTGTCCGTTATCTCTCCATTTCAATCTTTTTCTACTTCTTTGTTTATCTAAATTCACTTCTGGCAATGTCTATCTTTTTCTATTTCTTTTTTATTCTGAGTTCCCGTCTATCCTTTCAAATCTTATTTTCTCTTTTATTCTCCTTTTCTCTATCTCATTTTATCCCCCATCTGTCAATGTTTATCTTGTTTTATCTCTTTGTCAATCTGGATAACCGTCCTATTTTCCAATACCCTCTTCTCGGTCTCATCCTATCCTTTGTCTATCCTCATTAATTTTTCTGTATGTCTTTGGTAATCAGAAACCAGTTATATCTTTTTCAATATCCTCGTCCTTATGTAATCGTATCCTTCATCTATCCATGTCAATCTTTTTCTATCTCTTTGTCTTTTTCAATACCCTCCTCTCTATCTCATCCTATACTTTGTCTATCCATGTCGATCTTTCACCATGTATTTGTTAATCTAAATTTCCGTGTATCCTTTTTAATCTCCTCTTCTCTACGTCATCGTACCCTACCTCTATCAAGTTTTATATTTCTTTATCTCTTTGTCAATCTAAATTCTCGTCTATCATTTTCAATATGCTTTTCCCTATCTCATCGCATCATACATCTATTAACTTTAATATTTTCTGATGTCTTTGTAAATCTAAATTCGCGTTCATCTATTTCAATACCCTCTTCCCTATCTCATCTCATCCTTTGTCTATCCACGTCAATCTTTATCTATGTCATTCAAAATCCAAATTCAGGTCTACCTTTTTCAATACCTTCTTTTCTGTTTCATCATGTCCTTTATCTACCCACGCCAATCTTTTTCTATCTCCTTGTTTATCTCAATTCACCTCTATCCTTCACAATAACCTCTTCCCTAACACATTCTATCCTTTATCAACGTCAATATTTTTTAATCTCTCCGACAATCTAAATTCACATCTATCTTTTTTAATACCATCTTTTGTATTTCATCCTCTCCTTTATCTATTCACTTAAATCTTTTTCTATCTCTTCTTTTTTCTGAATTCACGTCTATCTTTTTCAATCTACTCTCCTCTATCTTATTCTATCCTTTGTATATCGAGGTCAGTCTTTTACTATCTCTTTGTCAATCTAAATTCACCTTTATCATTTTCATTCCTCTTTTGTCTATCTCGTCCTATCGTCCGCCTGTCAATATCTATCTTTTTCTATCTCCTTGTTCATCTGAATTCCCGTCTATCTTTTAAAATCTTATTTTATTTTTCAATCTTCTTTTCTCTATCTCATTTTATCTTACAGCTATCAACGTTTATCTTGTTCTATCTCTTTGTCAATCTTAATCAACGTCCTCTTTAATAATACCCTCTTCTCCATCTCATCTTATCATTTTTCTATATTTTTCAATGTCCTCATCGTTTCCTTCATCCATCCGTGCTAATCTTCTTCTATCCCTTTATCAATCTAAATTCAAGTCTATATTTTTCAGCCCTCTTTTCTCTACCTCATCCTATCCTTTATCTATTCCTGTCAATATGTTTCTATCTCTGCTAATCAAAATTTTTGTCAATCTTTCACAATCTCCTCTTCCCTATCCAATTGTTTCACACATATATCAACGTCTATCTGTTTCTATATCTTTGTCAATCTAAATTCAATTTTATCTTTTCCAAACACCTCTTCTTTATCTCATCCTATCATTTGTCTATCCAGGTCAATCTTTATGTATGGCTTAGTCAATCCCAATCTAGTTCTATCTTTTTTAATATCATCCCTATCTCATCGTATCATTCATCCATCCATGTCTATCTTTTTCAATCTCTTAGCCAATCTAAATTCAAGTTTATCTTTTTCAATACCCTCTTCTCTATCTCATCCTATCCTTTGTCTATCCACGCCAATCTTTTTCTTTTTCTTTGTTAATCTAAGTTCACGTCTATATTTTTCCAGATTGTCTTCTCTACCTCATATAATCTTTTATCTATTGATGACAATATTTTCTATTTCTGCTAATCTAAATCCCTGCCTATTTTTTTCAATCTCACCTTTCCTATCTCATCGTGGTATAGATCTATCAACGTATATCTTTCTTTATTTCTCTGTCAATCTAAATTCAAGTTTATCTTTTTTAATACCTTTTCTCTGTCTTACCCCATCCCTTATCAGTCTAGGTCCATCTTTTAGTATCTATCTGTCAATATGAATTCCCGTCTATCTTTTTCAATCCCTCTTCTTTATTTCATCCTATCCTACCTCTCTCAATGTCTCTTTTTCTATCTCTTTGTCAATCTAAATACTGTTTTATGTTTTTCAATCTTCTCTTCTTTATCTCATCCTGTCCTTCGTCAATAAACATCTATCTTTTTCTACATTTTTGTTAATTCAAGTTTCACGTCTATCTTTTTCAATATCTTCTTCCCTATCTCATCGTATCCTTCATCTATCCATTTCAATGTTTCTCTATCTCTGTCAATCTAAATTCAAATCTGTGTTTTTTGATCCCCTCTTCTCTATCTTATCCTATCGTTTATCTATTCATCTCAATATTTTTCTATCTCTACTGATCCGAATTCCCGTCTATCCTTTTCAGTCACCTCTTCCACATCCAATCGTTTCAAACATGTATCATCGTCCTTATTTTTATTTCTGGTAATCTATAATTACTTCTATATTTTTCATTCCCTTTTTCTTTATCTCAGCCAATTCTTTTTCTATTTAAGTCAATCTTTTTCTATCTTTGCTATTCTATATTTGCGTCTATCTTTTCCTATCCCTCAACTTATATCTTTTTCAATCTTTCCACTTCCAGCAGGGTATCTCAAAATCCTGATAGATCTGGATTTTGATATGGTCAAAATTAGGCACTTTTAAAACTGAAGTAAACATTCCTCAAGGTCATGTGTCGAGTGGATAAAATGACCAGCTTCCTACCTTACCGACACTTTTCTTATTTGTAAACTTATTTTCACACGAATAGCCACATCGAGTTGAAAATTTGGGATAATAAATAAGAAGCACTAAAGAAAGTGCCTCTGTTGTTAAATTTTCATAATTATGAAAAAAGCAAAAAAAAATTATTAACAAAAATTTTTTTTCGTAATTATAAAAATTTAGGACCAG